>VUQJ01046002.1:30454-42327 GCA_015108635.1 Andinoacara biseriatus
AGTGTTTGCGCGTGTGTGTGTGTGTGTGTGTGGTGAGAGAGAGAGAGAGAGAGAGAGAGAGAGAGAGAGAGAGAGAGAGAGAAAGAGAGAGACTAAGAGAGCAAGAGAGAGCTATATGGTGAGAAAAAAAATTATAGTTATATTTAAATACTTTCATAAAACATGTGCTGCTTTGTCTTTAATAAATTGAATTCATTAATTTTCACAAGTCAAACGTTAACATTTCATTGGGCCATTAGGAGCGATCCTCTAGTTCCTGTGGGTTCATTCTGTGGGGTTTTCAGAGGAACAATGGTTTTTCAGCTTGTGTCAATACTGCAAGGCTACAGTGATGTTGTCACACTACTTGCTCTCATTACATTCTGAGATTGCAGATTTATAAATAAACTGCCACTGCCTGTGACATCTAAATTTGATAAGTCACCAATGTGCAATAATTACTACTAGTTGTAATGTTTGAACTTTAATATAGATGTGAAATAATGATATGCTTGTAATTTATTAATACACTTTATAGTTCTGTAAATAATATCAATCAGATGACATGCAAAGTGACTGAAGATATAAGGGAATTTTATTTGTCTGATAATAAGTGAAGAAAACATTTAAGTTTCACTAAATTCCTAGTGACACTGAGGTTCTAGTTTGAATTCAAAGCATGGTGTTAGAAAATTTTTGATCAGGAGCACCACAGGCAGAGAATGTTAATACCCAGTTTCACTCCACATAGTTGTTACTTGGTATTTGACTTGCATATCAATAATAAATGATTATGCATTCTGTTAGAGCCTGCAGCTAAATCATCTGTAAAGCTTCATTTGCTTATCAAAATGTTAACCTTATTGTTGCATTGTTCTCGTCAAGTCCAAATCTTGTTCATTCTACATGACTGTCAAGAAGATTTTGTTGCCTGACCCTCATTTTATCAAGTGCCGAAATTGTGCTGATCTCAAAAATTCTATCCGCTTAATTAGGTCATTTCTTGCTCATAGAGGTGGATATTAAAGAGCTGTAAGAATTTACCTGCTGCTGTTAGTGGGAGTCCAACAGCTCTCATAGCAGACTGTTCTGTTGTACTTTGGATGAAGTGGTGAAGTCTCAAAATAAAAGCTATTTAACATTTGCAGTCTTTTTGTTAGAAATTGTTTAGACTTATTCAAAAATATGAACTCTAATGTTAGCTCCAGCCGTTTCTGGCTGACCACAATGATGATCAGGGGCTACATTCGTTGGTTATTACAAAAGTTTAATGGTCTGTGAGATAGCTATAATGTAGAGAAGAAATGAAAAGGAAATAGACTTCACACTAAAATATTTCTCCCTACATAACCCCTCTATAAACCTGCCCCCCAAATGTCACTGTGAATATACAATATATTTGCATCAAGCCGATGTCCTGAGAAAACATTCTGTAGTACTTGTTTAAAATGGGTCACCAGTGTCTGCTCAATATTGGGGGGGGGGGGTTCTATTTTCTGATAGTGTAGGGTTAGGTTTTTGAGTGGGCCCAGAGCATAGGGTTAGGGTTAAAGCATATTTGTAAGGTGAGATTGTTGGGTGAGAGCATGGAAAGCCAAGTGTGGCTTTTGACCATACTACTCTGGGCACACCTGATCTTATCTGGAGTAGAAAGTTCAGCGAGGGCAGGCCTGGTTAATGATTGGAGGGGAGTACCAGTTGTTTTACTGCTTGAATTGTAGATAAATCAGGAGGTCAATTTCCTCCTCTACTGGTGCCTGGGCGTGGGCTCTCAGTCATTCTACCCTGGTCAGTTCTCTGAAGTCCAGATACCAACAGTACCAACCACGGTGTTTGGATGTCTTCACCTGTGTTCACATTGTTAGGAACTTCCAGAAGACATAAATGCCATACTCTAATAGCTTTAGATTAGGATTACTGTCAGAACTGAGGAACATTTTATCAGTAGATTAGGGTTAGAGCATATTCCAACAGTTTAGCCTTCAGGGTTTTCAGGTGAGCACTGTTCAGTTCTCCTGTGGTGTACCAGAGGCACTAAACCAAGTAACAAAGGAACCTTTTAACAAACTACCGACCACAAAGCAGCTGCAGAGTTTGGGTGCCTAAACAGTTGTACCCCAAAAGTTTTCTCATTCTCACCCTGGATCTTTTCTCAAGAGTACGAAGCAATATGCAGCTTCATGTGTAATAGCAGGTGTACAGAACAACACATTGTTGACATTTGTTGTATTCTTTGGTGGGGAGTTAACACACTAGAACCTGTTCATGATGTCCAACATCGAAATGAACTAAACTGTACAGGAGCAAGAATAAACACACACACATACACACACACACACACACACACACACACACACACACACACAGGTAGCTCAGTAAGCAACTCTATTGATTGTCCTGGTTGATATTATTCCATTCCATTATGCCCCAGCAGATGGTGAGCCAAAAATTAACAATAAATCACATAATATTATAAATGAGTATGACTGTTGGGGTTCATCAGAAATGTATTGCGAGCTGTGTTCCATTTGCTAACCTATGGTAATTTTTGTTATTTTTATTTTTTCCTCTGCTAACATAATTGCATCAATGATCAAAGCACTCTGTGTTTAATTAATGCTACTGTATTTTCTCATGAATCACTGTTCTTCCAGAAAGGTGAACAGATCACAACAAAGTCCTTTATTCTGCTTAACTATTTCTTTTTCCCTTTTTATTTAAGTTTTGCCGTTTCTTTTCCCGCTCGCACTCTCTGTCTCTTTGTAATCTTAAGCCTTCACAGTCTAAAGATGACCTTTATTCACATTACATTCAGAATGTAGTCAGTGATTCATGGAATACAATTTATTTTTGTGCCACAATTTTCCTGAGTCAGTCTCAGTCACTGGAGATTTACAGGATGGATGAATCTTTCTGGTCACTAAGGCATAGTAGCTTATTCAACAATTTTAAGCTTTTATGTCATTCTAAAAGTCACAATAAATCACACAGAATCATCTGGGACATACCCAATAGACCTTTCATCACTACCATGACAAATTCAGTGTCCATTTTGCTTTCCTTTCACCTTCAACTTGATGGCACAGAAAGCTGACTTCCTTGCATCTTGTTTTGTTAAGGGTTTCCTGTTAAATGTGATACTTTTCCCACTCATGCTATTTCATTGCTCTTAGGGCATCAGTGGGTTTCTCTCTGCAATACTATGACTTGTTCATGAATGCTTGTTCCTGTAGGTTGTATGCTGCCGTGATACATTTCAAACTCGGATTAGTTACTAAATAACGTTTTAGTGCTGTTGGTGTTGCTTCATCCTGTATTTACTTTTTTCACGCATCCCAGACACATCAGCTCAAGAGGCTGAGTGAACACTATTTTGTGGTTGGCAGTGATGCTTTCGGATTTTTTTTCTACTGTGTGAACTAACCACAAAGTCAGCTAATGACTAACAAAGTCATTTTTTATTCATTAGCTGCTGCACATTCTTCCTTTGGCTAGGTTGTAGTGTGTGTCTGTGTTTGTGTTGGGGTTAAATTCCATGGTGTTAAACTACTGTTTTGCCAAAGTTGCTAGCATTACATAAATTTCACATTGATGCCTTCATGCACTGGCTGTGGTAATAGCGCAGCATTGAATGCACGGGAAAGTGGTTCTGAAAAGTGTGGATAAGAAGGTAAATGGGGTGGTGGTGGTGGTGCTGGTGCTGGTGTAGATTACACCATAATTACAACCAGGAGACCACAGTCCATGTCAGTGTTTTGCTTTGCTCTCATTTGCTTTTTCCGTTCATTAGGACCACTTTAGACAAATAAATTTGTTATTCGACCTGCAGTAATTTCTATTTTTATTTCTATTATAGTATATTATATTTATACTTTCAACTGTATCTACCTATGTCCCTTTTCTACTAAATTGAGGTGCTCACACATTTCCTCGGTTCACACATATCTCTGATTCTCAGTGGTACTGGTCTTTTGATGAAACAGTAAAATTTAACTGAACTGAACTTAGAGTGATGGAGAGAGGGAGGAATCCCAGTACGACAGCCGTGTCCGATGGATGTGCAGTGTTTTAGGTTTTTAGTCCCGTTTCTACAGAGAGAATCTCTTTATACACAGAGCGCCTTTGGTGTATTAAAGAAAATCATTCTTTTTAGTCAGATTTGTAGTTGTATCATATTGAAATATGTGTCAAAATCCAGCAGTCAATGGGAATTATGTGTTAGAAAAACATCTAAATCTTACAATATTTAATATAAATTGTAATAAACTTCTACAGCCTGAGATGGAATGCAGAAATACACACACACACTGGTAGCTCAGTAACTTCATTTATGCAGATTTTGGTCAGGATCTGGTGGTATGTTGTGGTGTTCTGCACATCCTAAGGTCACCCACAGATTTTAGGTTTATATGGTGGAATAGTGTGTGAATGGACCCCTCTGGATAAATAATAGACACCTCTTGAGCTGTCAGATTTATCTAGAGATCACACACATTTATCCACACAGGCCCCAGTAACTTCCCATATAACATGTCACCTTTATTTCAAAAACCATATTGCCTCTCATTGATATGAAAAACATATCTCTAAAATCTGCACTTTGCACTGTGTCATATTTCTTAGTAGATTACTTTCTTCCTTATCAGGTCTGCTCATTTTTGATTGTTTAATTTGTAATGCTTCAGTCTCATGCTAATTTGGTCCATTTAGTACATCTGACCCAGGAGACATAAACACACAGGGTGTCAATGATTCCTTGTACCAAATAATTCCTCAGTGAGAATTGAAGTGAAGCCACAGAAGCTATTTTAGTGTTGTTCTTTTTTGTTGTTGTTGTTTGTTTGTTTTTTTATAGTTATAATATTTGCACATTTTTGTCTTACACAGCCTGACCTCAAGATCCTCAAGCCTGACCATAAGAATCCAACTTCAGTATCAGTGAAAAAAATGCCATAACGGTGTAAAGCATATATTTGGAAGATTTTTTTGAAAGGATAGAAACCCAGACCAAAAACAAAAATATTATGTGCGATTCTTGACAGCAGAATTGAGTGTCAACCCTGCAAATGTCATCCTTATTTTTAGCAGAATGACTGTGATGAGTGATGAATGTGCCCCCTGCTCACTTTTTTTTAACATGTTGACATTTGACTTGTTTAAATGGAAAAGGTTTATGGAAGAAGCATTTCTGGGAAAACAATCTTTCCATCTTCATGGAAGCACTAATTAATTTATTTTACTTTGCACTGGGAAAAACTGGCACATGTGTTTGTTGCAATGCCCTCAAGCCATTTTGTCTGCACCTGAAGAAAGGAAATTTGGCCTTTGATGAATTTACTGTAATTATGTGTCAGCTTCAAATGATGACACATCTGTGCAGAGCAGTTTGTATTACATATTGTTTACTCTTGAAGTATGATATAAAAAATATACTTGTTAGTGTAGATGAAAGAGCCCCGTGTACCCTCTAAAAATTTATAATTTAAGATGACTGAGCAAAGGCATAGCTTTCACCAAGTAACCACTGTTTGCCATCACTAAGCACAAAATACTATGTCCTACCAGGTGGTAGAATATCATATGTTGGCTTCTGTTCCTTAGCAGAGTATAGAAGTCCATTTGAGGAATATGTTGATTGTTTTGTCAACATATATTCAGAAAAAATCATCCATCCATCCATCCTCTTGAATGACTTACTCTTCACCCAATCTCGCACACAGGGAGAGGGCAGCCACCATTGGGTGGAAACTAATTTCTGCCACTTGTATCCACCATCTCAATCTTTCAGTCACCACCCAGATCTTATGACCATAGGTGAGGGTGGGAATGTAGATCAACCGGTAAATTGACAGCTTTGCATTCACTCTCAGCTCTCTCTTCACTATGATGGACCAGTGCAGCATCTACATCAATGAACAAGACCCCAAAGACACTAAATGCCTCCACTTGGGGCAACAACTCGTCCCTAACCCAGAGTGTGTATTCCACCCTTTTCGGGCTTAGGACTTGGAGGTGCTAATTCTCATTCCTGCCGCTTCACACTTGACTATGAACTGCTCCAGTGTAAACTGGAGGTCACCACCTGATGAAGCCAACACAACTACATCATGCACAAAAAAACAGAGATGGATTTTCAAGACCACCCATCTTTCTGCCATTTGGCTACACCTAGAAATTCTGTCCACAAAAATTATGAATAGAGTCAGTGACAAAGGGCAGCGCGGACGCAGTCCAACACCCAATAGGAATGAGTTTGAATTATTGCCGGTAATACAGAACAGTCTCTCAGTTGTACAAGGACTTAATGGCTTGTAGCAACTAGCCAGACACCCCATACTGCCAAAGCATCTCCCACAGGATACCTGAGGGACATAGTCAAATGCCTTCTCCAAGTCCACCAAGCACATGAAGACTGGGTAGTTACACTCCAACACACACTCAAATATCCTTGAGAGGATAAAGAGCTGGTCCAGCGTTCCACTGCCAGGATGATAACTGCATTGATTGTGCTTAATCTGAATTTTAACTAATAGATGAACTCTCCTTTCCAGTACCCTGGCACCCACCCTCACTGAACTCCTCCCATGTCCATCTCATGGACCGGGGCCTCTGCCAGGCATACCCAGCACACCCTCACTATACGTTTAAGTGCATCAAGCACCTGAATGTCCAGAACATTTGGCTGTAGATCTGATCGTATGATTACAAAATTGATTATCGGCCTGTGACCTAGGGTGTCCTGGTGGTACATTTATTGACATTCCTATATTTGAATATAGTGTTCATTGGGGACAAACTGTGATTTGCACAGAAAGATAATTACACCACTCAGATTCAGATCAGGCAGGCCATTCGTCCCAGTTATGCCCCGCCATGTCTCATTGTTCTTCACAATAATGGGTATTCTGAAGTGTCATTCAGCATATAAGTGCAAATGACAGTCAGGATCCTGTTTCTGAACCCAATGGTGCAGGACAACAATCCTCTTGTCTACCGGTAAAAACCCCTAATCTACAGTATTAAGCTAATAGAACGATACCCACCCTGGCCCACTTCTCACCGAGAACAACTCCAGACTGGAACAGAGTCCAGCCCCTCTCCAGGAGACTGGAGTTCTGTGTGATTCCGAACATATCTAGTCGGTATCTCTCAACCTCATGCACTACCTCAGGCTTGTTCCCCACCAGAGAGCTGATGTTCCATGTCCCAGCTGTCAGCCTTGATAACTGGGATCAGTCCACCAGGGCCTCCACCCTTGGCCACTACCTGACATACAGTTCAGAAAAAAAACAATAAAAATAAAAAAACAATAGCTTTTTGTTTGTTGTTTGGATTTGTGTTTCAATTGTAAGGCACTTTGTGCTTTGTGTCTGAGCTCTGAGGTGTTTGCAAAGCCAACACTTTCATCTTAAGCAAAAGTTCATACAGCTGTGGAGTTTTATTGTGTTTAAAGCATCTACAATATTAGGGATAGTTTGACTGTGTCATTTACAGAGACTCTATTCCTGATCTACCAATTTGGCATATTATTCTGATCTTTTAATCTTCAATGAATCCAACAAATGTCTGGTAGGAACTAATTGAAAATAAGAGAAAAAATAGATTGTGTGTTGTGTAAGTAAGACCAGTTCTAGTGTCTCACTGAAATATTTTGAAAAAAAATAAATAAATCACTGCTACATACTTTACCAGAATGCTTACATGGAAACATTATTCGACTAGCCATCACCAATCTAAAATTAAATCCTGTGTAGCACACTACCCTAGCTCTACAGTGAATGCCTGTTTCAGCTTGACTTTACTGTGGGGCTAACTCAAGCTCTCCTCCTCAGCTAACAGTTCTGATAAGAGGTAGAATGTTCATCATCAGCTAGGTCAAGGGAGATCAGTCCACACAGATCAGAAGAAGACAGGACGGCAGGGGTGTGGAGCGTCTATTAACAAAACAACCTGGAGAATATTGAGAACGGCAGCCCAAGGCTGCCAGGGAGCCAAATTCCTGATTCTACTACTTATTCTTGATACAGGCTGTACTGATTAATTTGTTGACAGCCTTTAGTCTTTCTGGCCCCTCTCTGTGGCGAAAAAAATCAAATTCATCCGAATCTTCTTGGTTTGTTCCTTTGCCGTGCAGGAACAGGTACTTGTCCAAGATCTAATCCCTCCAAATCAGCTCCAGATACACTAAGTCTGAGTTTGAGTCTGTAAGCGTCCTGCTTTCCCATCCTAAGCAGCCTTACCAAGGCCAAACAGCTGCCCAAACTTCCTGAATTGTAACGACATGTCAGGTATCTCCCAGTCCACTTCGAAAAAATTAGTGTCAATAAGCCAAATGTATATGTCCTCCATTGACAATACTGCCAGGCACATCATCTTCCACCCTCACAGGAATCCATAACGTAGCCAGCTGGCAATGTCAATAGCATTAGAGGGAATAGGGTTCTCCGTTCCCCAATCTCCCCATGGTGAAAATTGGGTTAAAAAAATGGCAATGAGAGGCCAGGTGACCAGATCCATAATTATAAATTCCAGTTCGAAAGTTGTGTGAAGAGAGGCTCTAAAGTAGCAAAGCAGGGTAAAAAAGGAAGGATTAGGGAGAGAAGAAAAGTGTGTCCATCTCTGCAGAGGAGCAGAAGAAAAAAAATCTTCTGCAAACTAAAAGAAAAAAACAAAAAAAGGTACAGGCTCTGTACTTCTAGCATGATTAGCACATAATAAGCTTTTCTCCACAAGACATCAAATCTCAGCATCCAGTCTTCTGTGACTTCATTATGGCAGGATGACTTTTAGAAATCTGTACAAGTCTAACACATCAGTGTCTACAGGAGATTTATTTTGTCATTGTCTTTGTAGAGTTGAATGTACTTTAGGGCATAAACTTCAAAATTACTTGTGGATTAAAACATGCTGTAATTAAATGTATGTTCACCGATTCTTCTAAAATTTCAAAAATGTCTTTTTTTGAGAAATGGTCTTTTTTTGAGAAATGGTTCCATATGTGTTCTATGTCTCAAGTTAAGCAATAATATTAGATACATTACATAAGAGAGAGACATGACATTCAAGCATTCCTGAATGGAGATTTCACCACAACAAAGATCATTATTAAAAGATAAGAATTCACAAAAAATAATATTGCAAACTGAGTATTTTATCATTCACATTACATAATATTATCAAAAGATTTAGTGACTCCAGAGAAATGTACTTACAGGGACAATCTCTGTGATCCAGCACTTCACTGAAAACCAATTTAATCCTTTATAGAAAATCTCTGGTTATAGCACCATACCAATCAAGCATATCATTATGACCATTGACAGCTGGAGTAAATAACACTATTTATCTCTTCATTGTGGCACCTGTTAATGAGTGGGATATATTAGGGAGCAAGTAAACATTTTGGTCTCAACGTTGATGTGTTAGAAGCAGGAAAAATGGGTACAGTAAGCGTAAGGATATGGGTGAGTTTGACAATGACCAAATTGTGATGGCTAGACGACTGGTTCAGAGCATTTCCATAGCTGCAGCTCTTGAGGGGTGTCCCTGGTCTGCACTGGACAGAAAGAACAGTGGTGAACCACTGACACGGTCATGGATGGTCAAGGCTCAGTGATTCACGTGTGGAGCGAAGGCTGGCCTGTGTGGTCCAATCCAACAGATGAGCTACTGTAGCTCAAATTGCTGAAAACGTAATGCTGGTTCTGATAGAAAGGTGTCAGAAAACACAGTGCATCTCAGTTTGTTGTGTATGGAGCTGAATACCAGTCAGGGTGCCCATGCTGAACCCTGTTCACTGCCAAAAGCCCCAACAATGGGCACATGAGCACCAGAAATGGATCGTGGAGCAATAGAAGGTGGCCTGGACTCATGAATGTTTTCTTTTACACACGTGTATGGCCTGGTGCGTTGCTTACCAGGGAACCTCTATGGAAAGAAGACAAGGCAGTGGAGGCAGAGTGTTGCTTTGGACAATGTTCTGCTGGGAAACCTTGGGTCCTGCCGTCAATGTGGATGTTACTTTGACACATACCACCTACATAAGCACTGTTGCAGACCACAGACACCCTTTCATAGAAAGCAAAAGGGGGACCAACACAATATTAGGCAGGCGATCATAATGTTATCCGTGATTGGTGTATATAATAATAGAAGTTTATTGTCATCATACGCACAGCTAAATTAATCAGTGTACATACAACAAAATTTCGTGCCATCCAAAAGAACATCATGGGGGGCATCTAGTACACGGTGACCTGGAGAGATGAAGACTGGCAGCCTCAAGGCCGGCTGGGAAGCCAAATTCTGATAATGCAGGTGTTGTTTTGGGAGAGGCTGCTTGTTTTTTCCAAACGGCCTTCAGTCCACTGTGGCCCATCTCAATCCAATTGTCCAAATTATGGTGCATTACCTTTGCTATGCAGAGCCATCAATTATCTCCAGGTGGAATCCTTTTCACACCTGCAGGACACGTACTCAGCTAGACTATGCGTCCAGCCTGCGGCCCCAGGTTTTGAGTCAGAGTCTGTACCGCTCTACAAAGCCCCTCCAATTGAATCTGCCTTCTTGGCAGGTGACGAGGTGCGATCCAGATTGCATTGATTTCCCGGTATCCTCCAAGGCCCGATAGCAGAGCTCCTCTTACCACAAATCCGAATAGTAGACGTCTTCCACATCCTCAACTTACAGCGCAGCGAGACACACAGGTCTCCAGGAGCTCCATGAGTCGACCCAGTTTACCCAGTTCCACTAGGGTAAGCGGGCTCCCCTTTTCCCACTCTCGTAGTGGAGAACATGCGATCAGTGGTGTTGAGGGCCCAGCTCGCAAGATCCATAGCTTGATTTTATTCTTTTTTTCATAAGTGTGTAAGTGAGGCTCTCTCTGCAGCAGTAGCAAGCAGGGAAAAAAGGTCAGGGTGGGAGAGAGAGATAGATGCAACCATCCCCGTCGAGAGCTGGAGGGAAAATTTAAAATTATTGTGAAAAAAAAAAGATTTTAATGCATACATTCCCTATAATGCTATGTAACTTTTTAGAAGACAATTATTTCAGCAAGACAATGCAAAATTTCGTTTAGCACATAATCCAAAAGCAAGCCTCCATCTTCAGATTTTTACCAAAGCAATTTCTGAAAATTAATTGAAAGGCAACATCTCTCTCTCTCTCTCTTTCTCTCTCTCATATTCTCTCTCTCTTTATACTACTGGCTTTATATGAGCTGTCTGTCTTCAAACTGACACTCATTTTTGTGCAAAAAGATTCCACGTTCCATCCTCTTCTTTATCTTCCTCACTCATAGAATCAGGCCACTCACCTGGTTCATTCATAGTCATTATGAGTAACAGGCAATAGAAATTTGGCAATATGCAATAGAAATTTTCTTTAACACAGTGGTCATCTTGAATACCAAAGTACATGGATCTAATTCTTTACCATCTACACAAAGCAACTATTCTGCAGTGAAATGTTTGACATGTATTATATAGGCTTCAAGAAGTCACTTTTGTATATAATATAAACTTTGAAGAGACATGAGGGGTGACTGCTTCCAAACTATTAAGGGTACATACATCCTATCAATGTTTTGGAGTTTGAAAGGCCAACATACAGTAATCCTTTTTGACATAGTTTTGGAATGAGCTGCTTCTAAAAATTATACTGTGCCTGTCCGTAAATTCACACCAGCCATTTTATAAGTACAGTGTACAAGAGACATATCCTGCATGCACTAGAGTGCATCATCAGTGATGTAACCTGGTGTCATCAGGTGTTTTGGGTCATTCAATATTAGACACCCTCACCCAGGTAACCCAGCCGTCATTGATCAGAGCCCAATTTGCATCCCAGCAGCAACTGCACCAGCACCAAGCCCTCTTTTTTTTTTTTTTTTTTTT
>VUQJ01046003.1:7147-19628 GCA_015108635.1 Andinoacara biseriatus
ACACACACACACACACACACACACACACACACACACACACACACACAGACACACACACACACACACACACACACACACACGGACACATGCACACACACAGAGACATGGTTGAATGCATCCCACAACAGCATGCACTGTTGCAAACTTTGCATAAATTACACCATCACGGCATGTAATTGATCAGGCCTGCTCTTTTCTCTCTACTTGTTCTTCATCGTGTTATATACATCTCTAACTTTCCCCTTTCTGATTGCTGGTTTTCAATGTTGTTATTCAATGTGTATTTCTCCCATCTCCCCTACTTGAGCAAGGTGACAATTACAGGGTTTCCAAGCTGAGAGGAGACACTCATCAACAGCTATAATCTGTGGGGACCCCTGTCACACACACACACACACACACACACACACACACATATAATCACATGTGTTGACGTTGTTGGAGGACCGATGAGCACTAAAATAAGCGTCTCAGTCTTTTGAAGGTTGCAGTCAGACATCGATATGCGGCCCAAAGGTCAGAGGGTCGTCTGTGTCTTCATGGTCCACACGCAGCACGATTCAGTCAGGAACTCTTTAGTTCAGCCAGCGTTAAAACATTAAAATCATCTTTTCCTAAAAATGAACTCTGCAAACATCCGCTCGGCTGCTCTGAGATCAGCAGCTGCGTGCAGCCTGCAGGAAACACTCGGTTCTTCGGCCTTCCGGAGTCAGCCTCTGATTTTCCGGCCCACATTCAGTCACATATTTGGATTCAACACTTTCAAAATGAAGGAATTCATTAAAAGTAAAATTGTGGCAGATAGTAACAAATAAAACAGCTGGTGGTCATAATTATAGATTTTTGTATTTTAATTAAATTTTTTATGCAAGAAAATAAATTTTGTAGAAAAAATTTTTGTTTATTAAGCCTGTCACATCTGGCAGTTTTTGCAAACAGAATAATGATCTGAATACATAATTTCAGCTTTTACAGGAAGAGCTCCATAAGTTCTGCATCAGCTGCTTTTGATAATATTTATTCTTTCATTTTGTTTATTGTCCATAAAATATGGCTGCCAGGTCTGACAGGCAGGAGGGAAGGGGGGGGGCAGACCTGGGTATGCATATATACATACACACATATATACACTCGCACATGTGCACAAACACACACAGAATGATTTGAAGTGTGTTTTACATGGATGTGCTCGATCACTGATCGGCGCTCAAACTGAAATCTGCGGACGTCCTGCTGCTTCAGGCACGACGCGCTTCTATCATTCAAAATGAAATTTTCCAAACACACAGTTTTAGAAACTTTGTGTCTTTGTGCATTTTGCCTCTTCCTCAGTTTGTGTTACTGAAGGCTGTGCGTGAAAATGTGCAGCAGCTGAGTCCTTCACACAGATCGGTCTGCGGCGGCGAGACGCTCGGAGCGACCAGCAAGATCAGACACACACACACACACTGCGAGCACAGCGATGCCGAGTTTCTCCCAGAATCCTTTTCCTCACTCATCTGTTTTGTTGCCTTCACTGAAGCTGCTTCATATACCGTGCTGTCATTCAAGCTTATACATCATGTGCTATGTAAATGGGCTCGGTGCATATGAACACACTGCTATACTAGAACAAACAAAATAGTTTGGAGATGAAAAGACATCTGAGAGGAGCATAAAGCAGCCGATTTACCCAAAAGATGTCATGTGTTTAAAGAAGCTTAGACGCTGCACATATTCTCGATTTTAGCAGCAGAGAAATTCACAAATGTGTTACAAAAGAGAAACAAGCAGAGCTGCAGCAGAGCAGCGAAATGTGAGGGAAAGTTCCCGGCAGCAGCGCGCGGCTGTATTTCAGATGGAAACTAACACGGCGCTTGGAATAAAAGTGGCACACGAGGACAGCAGCATCCGAAGGTCTTTGCATTCTTCTATTTTTATATTAGCGCTCACAGCCAAGAAAACAGCAAGCAAACTCCTAAATCCATCCTGATCTATGCCACAAGGTTCTGTTTTCGCAATTTGATGGAGGGGGCTTAGCTGCCATAAAATTTCAACCTCCACTTCCCCTGATAAAGTTTCTCTGGCAGGCAGCGAACGGGCTTAAGCAGCTGTTGCCCCCCGAAAGCCCGTCTGGCTTCCCAGGTTATCCAGATTTGCACAGTTGTCTCTGAAATTTGGGTAACTGTGGGATCAAATGCTGCAGCGCCGTACAGCCGCTAACCTTTCAAAGCCTGAGCACAGACCCTGTCAGATCCAGAGGGCCGCCCATCCGCCCTAAGAACAGCTTGTTAGAGTTGACACTTGATTTTATGCATTGTATTTCCGAGAGCATTAGCACTAAATCCCCTTCTCAGGCGATACGGAGGGCTGCTGTTCACTGACGGCTGTGGAAAATGCAGGTGGGAGGATTAGGAGAGCTTGACGGTTTGGGATTTCAGAGCTTTATCTTGATGCTCTTTCTGTGAGCTCGCTGTGAATTTTAAAGCTCAATATACTATATATGCTGATAAAGATTTAGGACTCCTGTAAGATGATTAGACTGCGCGTCAGTGATGGTGTTCACTTATTTCAAGAGCGCAGCAAAGTGGTGGGAAGCCACATATATGTAACATAGACGCGATCGTAACGGAAGAGTTTCAGTGAATGTGGAAAACAGACACCGACTCCATCGTCAGTCATTTTTTTTACAGACAGATGATAAAATGATGCACCGTGCAGTGAGGGCCACCTTCGGTTATCTCCTCTCATCCAGATTGTTGGACTGGACCTCATTCCTGTGACGAGTCGTGTCTTCTGATGCACTTACCTGCCACATCGTCAGCCTCTGAAAAGAATTCAGGTTTTTCATAAAAGACTTAAATTCTGTGGAAAAATAAGCCGACTGCTCCTTTAATCTCTGACTCTGGGAAACAGTTTTCGGAGGACTCGATGGTCCAAAGAGATTCGTTCCTACCACCTGATTGATGCGTCACTGCTGTGAGCCTCTCTCGTGGTTGCAGCCACAGCGGCCTCGTGGTCCTCACGTTGGGTAACAAAGCACCAAAATGGCCCCTGGTTTCACCGATGGTGTCGCCATCAGGCTCAACTTCAGGCTTCAGTCACAGGATTCTGCAACACTTGATGTCAGTTTTAGAAACTAGCTTGTTAGCATTAGCTGATAACAGTGCTGCACATTTTCCTTCATCACAGACAGACATCAGCGGCTGATCGTGTAGTTTCAGTTTTAACTTTGATTGTTTTGCATCTCTAACATGGTAAAAACAGCAGAATGGCTGTACACACACTGTACCAGGACTTCCTGCAGGTCAGACGCTCATACCAGAATGAGTTTCACCTTCAAGCACTGAAAGCTGATCAGATTTATTGATTCCAATCAAAATGTTGGCCGTCTTTAAAAGAAGATGAGCGGCAGAGTGTGAAGGCTGTTTTTACATTAATAGTACAGGAACCGTTTTTATAAGTCTGGAAACATTTTGATGCTATTTGCTGTTCTGTTGGCCACATCTGTAAAAATGTGTGTGAGGGATGAGCAGGAGCTGCTGTCCCGATCAAGCTGCATCACCTGCATGTTGGTTTCATTTAAATGGCGTGAAATATTTTTTGAAGCCATTCTGAAATGAACAGATGGTCCACACATGCAAAAGGTTACAGATGCCATTTCTGCACTTTGTTTCCCACCTACTGCTACTGATGTGCAAAAAAAAAAAAAAAGGAGCCAGGATATTTGCACCTATATTTGAGCTGTGCTGCATGAAGCTCCTGCTAGCTATGAAATAATGATGGCACAATATGTGTGTTGAAGCTCCACGGGGGCATATGTTGAGTCAGGCGGCCAGAGAGAGATCACCTGTCCGGCCGGAGGGGTCGGCAGGCCGTCTGGAGCCTGATAATGATAAACCTCCAACATACTGGCTGTCAGCTCACGGCAGGTCTTCACTGAGCAGCAGATCCACGCAGGCAGCCGCGGTCACTTCTGCTCCGCGTCTGAACCCATATTGACCCACTACCCAAACTGATGGATGGCCCTCTGAGCCAATCGCGCGAGGCCGTGGGAGCCCGGGCTGACCCGATGGGGTGGAGCTGCGGCAGACCCGGGTCGAGTCACCTTGCCAGCAGCGCTCTGCATTGCGCTTTAATGAAGGCAGAGGGGAACATTGGCTGGAGGTGTTTGTATGTAATCATGTCACATTTCCAAAGAGGCAGCAGATCGCCTCTGACTCCTCCAGCAGATGTTTGGAAATGGTGCTAATGTAGTGGATTATGTCTGTGGGTGAGCACGCAGAGAGAAGCTCTGATACTAACGAGAACTGAGGTAACTTTGGGGAAACGTGCTTTTGATTTCCTGCTGAAGGAAATACACGAGGTGCCGCTCCCTCTACTCTGTTAGGTTCGGGTTGTGTTACTGAGACAGTTCTCTTGTTGGCGTTGTGAACGTGGATGTAATGTTTTCCACTGAACACAATAAATGATGCTGCAACATGATGATGTCATTATTTCTTTCTGACTGAAGTGGTTACGGGGGTGTTAGATATCTGAAAGCACTAAATGGGTGCTTTCCTTTGTGTGTCGTCCTTTTTGTGTTATTTCCTTCCTTGTCATGTTTTACTTCCTGTTTTTCCTTCCTTGTGATCGTCAGCCCCGCCTTCTCCGTTTTCCCCTGTAGATGATGTTCTCGTTTTATAATTAGTTCTGTGTGTGTGTGTGTTGTTTTGTCTTCTCTTTGTTGGCGCGTCCGTTTCCTTCAGTGTGTTTTGGTGTCTTTAGTAATCAGCTCTCAATTAAGCTCACTTCCTGTCCCATTATTGCTCCTTCTGCCTCTGAACTGGTCCTCACACATGCTCCATAACAGATAAACACAGTGTCATCTGAATGTGTTCCGTAATCCAGGTAAGGAAATACCGGAATTTTATTTATTTATTTATTTTTGCCTGTCCCCCCCCCGGGATCCAGAGGCAAGCAGGGAAGGACCCCGGGGAACCGGGCCGTCTACGGCCCACCAAGAGCTTGGAAGACCCGAGGCCACACATCCCGAGTAGACCAGCCCCCAAGTGCCCGGGTACCACCCGGCACCCAGCAGAGTGACCTCCCCTACCGTCAGCAAGCTACAGACCCAGGCCTAGCTGTCCAGATATATGCACACATGCACTCATACAGACATGCACACACAGGGGAAGCAGCCAACCCGGCCCTGAATCACTAGCCAGTCCCCACCCCAGGCAGGGTGCACAAAACTGGGGTGTGGGAAGACCCGCCCACCCTATCCTCCCACCCAAGGTGAGGTGATGTGTTAGGTGTATAGGAAGGATATATAAGACTGAATCCTGGAAAGCTCATCTGGATGCAGCGTCTGCAGTGGGAGAAATGTTTCATCGCTCATTCAGGAAACTTCTTCAGTCTCTGCTGACTGCATTTCAATAAGAAGAGATCATCAGGAGGAACTGAACATATGAACATAACTCATATAAAGAATTCAATTAGGCTATCAGGCAATTAGACCCACCTGATGGCCCGTCATGGTGGAGCGGAATCCCAGCCGTGATGGGAATTAGGGCAGGACCCCCAGAGTTTAGACGCTGGCGATGGTGGAGATGGAGATGGGGAGAAGGTGAGTTGCATTAGTTGGACAATTACAGGTAAGCGTTGAGATTCAAAGTACCCAGAGTGGAAGCTGATTAGCTTGAAGAAGGTGGGCAGAAAGATGATTGGACTAGAGCAGTGATGTCAGCTGTGAGAGTTTGACAGCGTGTCACTCACTCAGGAACGCAGCCTCATGCTTCTGTGCTGGTAATAAGGTTGGGAAAGCTGCAGTGACTGAAGACCAGTGACAGCATGTCAGCTAAAGACATCAATGTGAAGTCAAACATCCCAGCAGAAGATGCGATGATGACCGGTTCGAGCATCAATGCCACAACCAGTAAAAACAGACACGTGATAAGAAACAGCAGTTTTTCTTTGGTGTGTAGAGAGAAAATAAAGAGTCATGTTTCACTAGCAGCCAGCAGACGACTGTCCGAGTTCCCCAGGTTCAAAAGTCTGACTGCACAAATTCACCTGTTTTCATTTCATTCAGTCACAGCTTAATAACTGATGCACATAAACAGTCTCCACAATCGTGAGAACTGAAGGTGGATATGACTGAGAAATCGAGGGACGCTGCATGCTCCTGCGGTCGTGGGTACTTGTCAATCACATACCTCTCCAAATCTACCCTTTTGAATCCAATGGGGACCATTTTTTACAAAATGAAAATGACTTTTATGAATGTGATTTGAAACTAGCAGCTGGAGCCATGAACCCATCAGGAAAGTGTTTACTGATGTCACACATCTGATACTAACACTGGAGCTGTTTTCCCATCGACTTTCATGCAGTCAGACTTGTTTTTGAAACAAAGAGTTGCCCTCTGCTGGCTGTTAGAAAGAATGCAGCTTCAAACACATTCACAGCAGCATAAATGTGAAGAAACGGAGAACGGCCCAGGCTGACCAGTCAGAAGTCTTGTTGACTCCCTTTGGTGTGTATTTGCACATTAAATGCAGGGATATGCACTTCTGGCACACCTGCTGTAGATCGCGCTGCAGCAGAAGCAGCTCTAATTCGTCTGAATGGAGCCACATAGCTATTACATGGTACCAGTGCATGGGGCTTAGGCTAAATACTGGAGTCATTACAAAAAGCTGTGCCTCAGATTTTATTGCAGCACAGTGTGACATTTTCCTGCACAGAGGTGTGTTGTCAGATCGCACTCCGAATAAGTTACAATCAACACTCTTACCTGAGTGTCAGAAAACTGGCTTCAATGTAGGGACGTGACTCAAAGCGTGAAGGTGAATCGCTGTGTGGTGCGAGTAAATGACATTTTATTAGGCTCCAAAACAACAAACGCAACATTGCTGCAGCCTGATGTAGAAACCAATGAGTGACCTCGTGGTGGCTCCAACCAGCTTTTTTGTACAGTATTAATAAAAACACAATCTGACTTCTCTGAGTGCATATGTTCACTTCCTTACATGTTTACATCTTCAAAATGAGAAATATGGGCCTGAAGGTCAAATCTGAGAAGCCATTATTAGGTATTAATAAACTGTACTTTATATAATGTAATTCTAAAGGACTGTAAAAACATCCATGAGCATCTCATCAAAACCTTAAACTAATCTCAAATTACAGATATTAGTTGGGGCAAAAACGTTGGTATATAAACGGTGGAGTCTCGCTGGGGTTCTGTTCGTCTCCCCCTGGAGATCAGGTCTGCTCGCCCCCCCTAATCTAGGCCAGGCTGTGAAGGAGGGCCGATCAGAAACGCTGTTTACAACCTCAGCTGCTGCGCTCGCTGGGCCGAACAAACAGAGGCCTCCCACATGCCCGGCGCCACTTCTCTCCGTGGCTGGCATCGTTTAACATTACGATATTTTCCCGGTGTTTGCCCACGGATGATGAGGCTCTCATTGCTATGCATGTGCCAGATGAATCATAAACCTATACCATATGCCATCGCAATTTGCTGATGGGCCCAAGCTGTTTTGGTGGATATAAAATCCAGGGATTATGGAGGCTTGATCCTCAGTGAATGAGGGGAGAAAAGGACAGGGAGACGGGGAGGGTGAAGAGGAGAAAGGTGGAGTTGGTGCTTTTCTATTGGTCCACTGAAGCAAAGGTAGCAGGCAGGACTGCTGATTGATACCTCCCAAACTGTGTAATCTAGCAAAGTCTGCGCGGTATTAGCTCAACCTCGTGCTTTATGAATGCAAACAAACAATTTCATGCACACACAGACAACAACATGTTTGTCACCTTGTCCCCGGTGTCATATGGTGGTAATTGAAGTAGCTGTCAAAAACAAAGGGACAAAAGCCTTGAGGGAATTAGTGTTGTTGTCATTCTCCTCTCAGAAAGTGAGAGTATTACATGTGGGCCAATCATCCTCTGTGTTAGCACTGAAGCTCATATTTTAGAGAAAAAAACTGTTTATTGACAGAAGGTGCAGCGAGACGAGTCTGATTGTTAACCAAAAACAGGAGTTAAGAGCTTAGTTTGCATCAGAGCGAGTGGATGGTTGTTTCCTCCCATAATACCTGAATGCCTGCAGGCTGAGGGGGGGGTTCCTGTGACCCCCCACAGCATCGTTGGTGGTTGTAGATGTTACGGTGAGGATGACACATCTCCAATACTTTGGTCATAACTTTGACCTGAATGAATATTGAGCAGGTATTTCACGTACATAGTTGATGAAAGTTTTCACAATCAAAGATCATTTTTTCTTATTTCGTTATTTTTCCCTCTGCAGAAACATCCGGTCACAGCTGTAACTGCTCAGATGGAAAAAGGCATGAAGGGCAAACGTAGCGAAGTGCTCTTACTGCACATTTCAGCATTTGTGTTCCTTGGTTTCCATTTTTAAATTATTATTTTCATCAGGAAATCTTGGAGCGGCACACTGTAAATCTGGGTTTTGGTAACGAAGGAAATAATATTTCATTTAAAGATATTTACCGTCAGCGGGAGGAAGAAACCTGCTGACACCTTCTGCAGGAACCTCGTCAAAGGCGTCTCATATCAGTCACGTTCATTTACAGGCCTGCAGCTCAAATAAAGAGAGATCATTACTTTGTAAAGGTACGAGGCAGGCTTACGGTAACTCCTTTATAAAGGATCACAGTCCATGTTAAATGGAGTCACAAACAGCTGATTTGACTGTTTTGGAGGTTTGCCAGCATGCATTAGGAGACAGCTTCAATATTTAGGATCAGAAATGCTTCATCTGCAACATCTTCAATACTTCATTCATTTTGTGCAAGTTTAGTAACAGGATGCAGAAACTTTGCCTCCAGTGGATTACATCAGTGGTTGAGAGCAAGTTGTAGGTTTGAGGCTGCTCATTGGCCCGGGCCTTTCTGGGTGGAGTTTGCATGTTTTTCCTGCTCGTGTTGGTTTTAAACAGCTGCTCCATTATTAGTGGACCTGGTGATGCTGAATCAGTCCGGCTGACGTTAGTGGCAGGTTACGCCCCTGTTTGTTAGCCTGCAGTGATGCTTACCGCAGTCCTCCAGAACAGGCCTGCTCCAGACTGCTTTCTCACTCTGGTATGAAAGGTCACGAACAAACCGATAAACAAGTAAAGAGGCTTAACTCATTTCCAGGTTTTGATTAATATCAATATTTGGCTTACAGACTCAGAATTCATGTCACGGCAGCGCAGGAAGGGGATTATGTTTCACAGCAACATCTGAGCAGCTTTAATGGAAAAACCTCACAGTCCAACTTTCGATTTAACTTTACGGCACTTTTAAAGGTCGCCTGAACTTAAACCTCTGATACCTTCAAAGGTTTAATGTATCATTTCTTAAGTAATTGCACGATAGAGTCGGAAGCAGCAGCAGAGAGAGACCGCACTAACCACCATAACTCAAACTAACAGCATGTATAAGCGATTACCTCGTACTTTTTAATTGAGTGGGTTCAGAGAAGCTCTAACTTCCAAGTTTTATGAGTCGGGGGGTCCTTTAACACCTCAGCCACAGTAATTTGATAATCATTTTCATTTGGTAGAATGCTGGCGATCAATCTGATGGATGACTTCATCAATCCTTATAACCCAGTCGTATAGGCCGGCGAGTCTGAGTGTAAGTCGAGAGGCTGTGAATCGTCCCTTTATGAATCACATTCCAGCTAAAACTTGATTAGTGAGCTATTGCGGCAGGGAAATACAGCGGCACTTGATATTCATTAAGATAAGGCGTTACTGCCAGCGTTACATGGTTTGTGACAATAAATTTCCCATTTGCATGAAAATGGGCTCCGAAATTTAAATGGCAAAAATACAGTCTAGCTCATTGTGGCACAGTTTGGCAGCGAGGAGTGGAATAATTTATTCATGAGCTTGGCAGGATGTTGTGTGCTACCATCTGAAGTGTGTGGTGAAGAGTGCTGATACTTTGTTGATCTTTCCTAAGTGAATTTCACTTTGTTTTTTAGCATGTATGGTGGAAGCGATGTAATTCCAGCTTTTTACTCATCTCCAAATCCAGGAAAAGTACCTCAGATCAACACGTCAAATTTTCAAGTCAACAACACAACAGCTGACCATCAGACTGAGCCAAAAACAAACGGCTGATCCCAGTTTGATTATGTACATGCATATATAATAATGTCCTACCTACACTGGCCTGCTTTTGTTTTGTTTCAGCCCGAAGTCTTCAAACAATTGGGGAATGAATCATATTTGATCCATCCTATTATTAACAGAGATTATCCTCCTGATTATCCTGTTTTGCATTCCAGCCTCCAGATCAGGAGGAAATGGTTACAGTGGACTTTGATCAGCTCATAAACATGTAGGTAAACACTACAAAATTAGATTTTCTTCTCTTTTTGAGTTTTTGCTGTTTTGCTCAGTAACACAGAATCTGTTTGTGCGTCTGTGTGTTGTTCAAACTTACAAAAATGTACAGATTTGATTACAAAAATACATTGCTTACTGTAAACAACAGGGAAAATAAGATGGGCAGACAAAATAAACAAAAACTTCTGATTTCTCCATAACACAACTAAGAGCACATTTTTCTTCTCTTCCTGTTGCTTTGCAAATTATTGGAAATATTTTATCTAAAATGATTTAGCCATTTGTAAGGTGATGTAACCTCTCAAGAAATGTAGCTACATGTCGGGTTGAGACAAGGATTGTAATCACCACGTAGGATTCAGAGGGGATTTCCAGTTGCATACGTAGGATGCAGAAGCATAATTTAGGCCTTAGAGATAGGGTGAAGAGCACAAGCATTTGGGAAAGGCTCCAAGTAGAGCTGCTCCACCTCCACATCGAAAGGAGCCAGTTGAGGTGGTTTGGGCATCTGACTAGGATGTCTCCGGGGTGAGGTGTTCTGGGCATGTTCTACTGGGAAGAGGCCCTGGGGCAGACCCAGGACACGCTGGAGAGATCATATCTTTCAGCTGTCCTCGGAGCGCCTCTGTGTTCCCTCGGACGAGCTGTAAGAGGTGGCTGGGGAGAGGGAGGCCTGGGCTTCTCCATGACCCGGCCCCGGATAAGTGGAAGAAGATAGACGGATGGATGATTTACCCCCATCTATTGTTATTGAAATAAGCTATAGGATCCTATAAGAAAGGCTTATAGGATGCAAACAAACATTTTTAGTAGTACCATTATTTCCTCTTTCTTTTTAGTCAAATAAAGGGTGATTCCACTCCTATTCCTAAGTATGGATTTGTTATCATAGCATAGTTTAAGGGTTGAAAGTAGAAAGAAACAACTGGCCTAGCATATGACATAAAAAACACAGTAAGTCATTTTGCACCTATTTACATGTGACTTTTGATAATATTAATGCACAATCCAATCTCATAATCATATTTGATTGAAAAGAATTAATGCTTATTGATTGGTTTGTTGAACACTTTCTAGATGGTGATTGTTATTGTAGCTAAAGTTGGTTAAAGTCGTCTCAGTGCGGCGTTTCAGTGAACAATATCAGGGTTTCTGATGTACAGATAAGCAGGTGGAGGCCACTGTGGAGTGTGCTGGGTTGTTTCAGTTTTAGCCACTTTTAGTTTCACTTTTATAGGCATCTAAACTACTTGGTGATGTGACCGACTGGAGCGCCGGCACTCCCAACTGCTAACTGCTTTTAAAATTGCAACCACATATAATAGAGCAACAATTTTTTTGCATAAAACCAGAGAATTTACACTTACATATAATGCATTCAACGTGTCCCAGAGCACTGTATCCTTCCTCTAACAGGTTGACACAAATCACGTAGAAAGCGCTAACAACAAAACGTACTCCATTCGCTTTATTGTGAGCATTAGCATCTATCGCTATGCCGTTTCTGTATATGAAGTAATATGTAGATACGGAAAACGTTTGTCAATTTCTTTGTGGGTTAGTACACCTTTTAGCTATCTAATTAATTCCACAAGTATGTCTGTGTAGATTCTCAGTCATCCAGGTCATCGTAGTCTCTGGAGCTTGAAAAAAGGCAACTGGACTTTTTTTTGTTTCTTGAAGACGTTTCTCCTCTCATCTGAAAGGCTTCTTCAGTTCTCAGCCAAATGGTGGAGAGACCCAGGTATTTAAACCTCCAGGGGCGTAGTCCCCTGGAGGTGTTTATGACCCTCTATTGTTCATGTGATTAAACACATGTGACAAGGTGTTATGGGGGCGTGGGTCATTTCAATCAGTGGTTTCAGTTGAAACCAATAAAGGACTTCGCTGCATTGTTCCATGTGGCCTGTTGGAGTCGCTGGAACAAAGGTGTGAATGGGGGTTGAGACGTCTGGGAGGGAGCTCAGGACAGCACTGTAAGCGGGAGAAAGGTGGTGGCGTAATCCACCTCCTCTATTCAAGGATGGTTGTTCACAGTGGACATAGATGCTTCTTTTACTCCTCTTTCAAACCATCTGTCCTCCCTGTCCAAAATGTGAACCATGTCATCCTCAAAAGAGTGACCTTTGACCTTCAGATGCAGATGTACAGCTGAGT
>VUQJ01046005.1:10851-28632 GCA_015108635.1 Andinoacara biseriatus
ATTAGTGAGGAGACTGAGACGGCTCAGAGCGAGTGAGGTGTTTGTAACTGATTGAGTAACACCAGCTGAAGCTCTACTGAGAAATCTCATGTATACATTTATTTGCAGGCTCAGCTCTTCGGAGAATGAGATCATTGTGGGGTTGACGGATACAAAGTCTGACGCCACATCAGTCTTCATTGTGGAGGCGGTGGTGTGGTTGCCTCTTTGTGAGAAGGAGATTTGGGTGTGTTCTATTTGTTGGTATCTTGTTTCAAGGAACGATGAGCCCGGAACAAATGAAGACTGAAGACTGATTGAGACTGAATCGGCATGGGGCCCGCAGAGGGACGAACCCTCCAAAGAGACAAACAGTTTCTGTATCAGGCTGTAAACATGATTGTTTCTGCTGTAAAGTTGGACATTTTAACACGGGAGTTTGTGGGAGGCGGAGGTTCTTTTTCACAGAAGAAGCTTTTGTCCTTTAAGTTTTTAACCCAACCTCAGTGTCATTTAGACATCTGGCAGGTTTTGGCTCAGCCTCCAGCTGCCTGAAATCTGCAGGTTCAGTGATGATTCAGTTTTGCAATACATGATGAACTCTGCGTAGGCTGCAAGCTGGCCTCCTGTCTGACGTCTGGCTGCTGTTTTCCTGTAAATTGGCTGTTAGTTGAATCCTCATCATGTTACGTCTGCCCTCTTTCCCTTAACCTCAAACATCTGCGGATGAGTCCTCGCCTCATGATGCTGCTCATGATCTCAAAGTCAAACAGACAGTTTCCTTCGCCCCCTTAAACTCCTCGTTACTGAGGTATAACACATGTAGTTACAAACAGGAGCCGGAACACAATGTCACATAATTAAGAGGCATCAGTATCATAATGAGCAATCAACCTCGATTTTAGTTTTGACAGTTAACATCTGGCTGGCAGCGCGACACTGAGTGCGGCGGTTTAATTGAGCGTATCTGACAATTCTCGATCACAGCGATTAGGTGCTCAGAGCTTTCAGGAATCAGCCTTTCAGGGTTTTACGCACTCAAGTGTACTTCATGTTTGTGCAGGAAGAATGACCTGGCATTCATCACTGATTATCTTTAAAAGCAAAAATTACAAAGTTTAATACTGAGGTGTAAAATGACAAAAATAAATGGAATTGAATGGATTTGTATACTCCACCACTGAAAGCCAGCAAGAAAGAACAGAGTTAGGTTTTTGGTCAGACCTGCTGATTATTATTAATATGTCCTGGTAATTTTAAGCTCTTCCTGTAACTGTTTATCCACAAACACACACTTTTTATATACAATACTTCACTGATATACCACAACTGATCTATCGATACTTCGATATACCACGATTAGCTCAGATTTATTTAATCTGGTTTTAATAATTGCATTGCATTAACATGCGTGTAACATACCAGCTGGAGTGCTGTATATCAAATGTCCAGCAGGTGTCAGCACTCGTAAATGAGCTGTTAAACGGGACTTCGCGTGATCAGCAGGTGGCAGGAAAGATACGACATATTCACGGGGCCTCATGGCTGCCGTCCTTTTGGGGTTCTTGCTCCCACAGTGCGCTGCATTTAGAAATACACCTGTAAACACCTGAGAGGGAGTATTCCTTCTCATTTATGGAGTACACTGTGCTGTATTTTACGGATTTTTTTTTTTACAGTGCGCTGGCAAACGCTGTGAATATTTTGGCCTTTAAAAATGCATTTGGTTGTTTTTTTTTAACACAATACGTCAGCCTGCTGACACACTGCCGACAGAAAAGAGTTTACCTGCTGACGCTACGGATCCATACGGGTGAGTTTGCTGATGCGTCACCTGAACAGCAGGGCCTGGTTTCATTTCTTATCATCAGTCCTAATGTGCCTCCTTTTCACATGCTCTGCTTGTGTTTGAGGGGAGAGTAGAAGCAGTGAATAAAATCGTGTTTGATTTAGTCCAAACAAATGTTTAAGATCAGTTTTGAGGCTGTGATAAAGATAAAAATGAAGCTCCAGAACAATCAGACACCCTGAAAGTGACCCAAACAGGACAGAAATGTGCACTTTCAACCACAATCAACCATTAGGTTGTACGTCAGAATGTGACGATGGAAACGCATTGTTTTTAACAAAAATTTACCTGGTGACGCTACACAGGTGAGTGTTCCGATGCCTGTTTGTCACCAGTGTTAAACTGCAGTTATTGTTTTTAACACACCCTTATGTTACAGCATACGCTTTATTTAATCTGCACTCGGGGGGGGGGGATGTTAGTCTGCTGGCTGTGACAGTGACTGACTAACCTGACTTACCTGTGACACACTACCTGCACTTCCTGTTTCATGTTCAATACATCAGACAGGCCCTCTGCAGCTGTTTCTGTGTGCTGCTCTGTACAAATAAACTATGATATAGATAGATGTCATCACATGTTTAATTTCACTATATTTAGGATGATGTTGGCCATCTACAGCACGTCTATTTGATCTGCTTTAGTCTGAAAAGCAACCTGCTGAGAAACTCACAGCCTTCATGTTTGGTTTATTTCAGCCTGGTTCCTGTTTGAGGAACTTCCTCGTTTCTCTGTATTTTCCATCATCACAGACTGACATCCACCCTAATGGTTGATTGTGGTTGAAAGTGCACATTTCTGTCCTTTTAGCGTCACTTTCAGGATCTCTGATTGTCCAGGAGCTTCGTTTTTATCTTTATCACAGCCTCAAAACTGATCTTAAACATTTGTTTGGTCTAAATCAAACACCTTTTAAACCTCTGCTTCTAATCTCTCCTAAAACTGGAAGCAGAGAATGAGAAAAGGAGGCACATTAGGACTGATGATAAGAAACGAAACCAGGCCCTGTGGGTGTGTTTAATGTTTAACAGGTCTGCTCTTGTAGGAGGAGGAAATGTTGCCTAACACTTTGCTTAGTCTGAGGTGAAACCACCAGACTGCTCACAGGGACTACACCCGTGGACTCCACACAGGGACTCTGGGGAATCCTATTTGATCACGAAGACAGGATGGAAGTGGATCAGTTTGGGGAAACACGCCTGACTAGTTGAGAAATGAGCGTTTAGAGGGTAAATAGAGCACAAAACCTCTCAGTTTCCTCTGTGAGCACTGTGATCTGTGTTTTCCAACACTGCGATAGTCAGGAATAGTTTCAGTCAAAGAAAAGTTTATGAGCAGCTGTTCCTTGGAAAACCGTTCTTCTTTGGATCTTGGCTCCAACTGCAGGGAGTGCACCCAGCAGGACTGATAAGCTAATCTATACCTGGAAAATCTGAACACGCCACTCTGCGACTATGAGTGAGGAAATGGAGAGACAAGGCAAAAAGGACTGGCGTGAACTCGAGCCCAAATACGCCATCAAAATCATCCTGACAGTCCTCTACAGCCTCATCCTGATCACGGGCATTGTGGGTAATTCAGTCACGATCCGAGTGACACAGGTGCTGATGCGTAACGGTTACCTTCAGAAGAACGTCACTGACCACATGGTGAGTCTGGCGTGCTCCGACATATTGGTGCTTCTCATTGGCATGCCGGTGGAGCTCTACAGCGCCGTCTGGTTCCCCTTCATGTCAGTGTCTGGCAACGTTTCCTGCAAGATCTACAACTTCCTGTTTGAGGCTTGCAGCTACGCCACCATCCTCAATATCACCACGCTCAGCTTTGAGCGCTACATCGCCACCTGCCACCCTTTTCACTTCAGAGCCTTTGGTGGAAAATTTACCTCTGGCCTCATCGCCTTTGCCTGGGTGGTGTCCGTGCTCGTGGCCCTACCGCTTCTGATAACCACGGGAACGCAGGGGCACATTCCCACCCAGCAACGCACGCCGGTACAGAACCTGACCTTCTGCACCAATCTGAGGGAGCACTGGATGATGTACAGGGTCAGCATCTTTGTGGCCTTCATCGTCTACATGATCGTGCTGATCGGTGTGGCCTTCATGTGCCGGGCCATGATCCTGGTCCTGAGGAAACCTATGGGATTCACGGATAGAGATGTCAGTGGAACTCAAAGAGCACCCAACCAGGAAAGTTCAAGGGTCAAGGCAGCCAGGAAGCAGACCATCTTTTTTCTTGGTAAGTTTTAATTTTAATATTTTACAACTGAAAAAGATGCAGAGATTTGCAAAATCATTTGAATCTGATACCACAAACATGGTGGAAGCTGAGACGTCCTGACAACAGAGCGGGTCAAAGAGTGCCGTTCCACTTCCTGGCTGCAGAGGGCGCTCTCAAGGTAGTTTTCAGTTGATGATTGTAAACGGAGCTGAACGGCTAAAAGAGGCTTGTGAAACTCAAATTGATATCAAGTGGGCTGTTAAAAAAATTATGTTAGATTTAAAAAAAAAAAAAAAAGGTTTTCATTCTTTAAGTGGAAATAAGTTTATTCCGAAAACATTCACCTGCATCACAGCCATGATTTGTAAGGTGCTGACACCATACAAACCTTAGAAAATAATGCCCCTGGAGGGGAAATGTGGTATTGTTTCTGGTATGCAATTTTGTTAACAAACAAACCGCAAACTGCAAGTCTGATTCGTATCGAATTTCCACAAAAGATGGTCAGTGACCCCCCAGAATCCCCTGGTTAGATCTTTTTGCCATAATTGGAGCAAGGTAAAAAAAATAAAAAATAAATAAATCCAGAAAAACTGAAAAAGCAGGACGCAGCCTCAGCAAGTCTCCCTTTTAACTTGTGTCGAGTGCTGACTTCAAACTACGCACCAGTTTTTAAATTGTGTTGACACATCAGGTAAAACCAGAATTATGATCAATAATTTACGCCATGCTTTTTCCTGTCGATTGTCCTCATGTGTGATGCTCGCCTGAGATGAAAAATAACTGCAACTTTTAAAATGTACACGCAGGGACGTGGACTGCGTAGGCTCTCACTCATCCAGGTCAGGGTAATCTCACGAAAGGTGAAACATCTTCAAAAACTTTAAGAAGTCCAGCCACATTTTTTCAAGCTCTTAAGACAGGCTAGGAGGACAACACTGATTCCAGTGGGCCCCAGTGGACCCTTTGGTGGGCTGGTTTGACCCCAGACCTTTGGGATAAAATAAGTATTTACACTCCGAGAAACAAATCCCACATTTTATTTATTTTAGTGTAACAAATATAAGAACCAATCAGAAGAAAGGGGGAGGAGCTAAAACAGCTCGTTTCAGAGAGATGACGAGCTGAGGAGATGCACCGAGGCCCAGTTTGAGATATACGTGGCTTATCTTGAACTGTCAGTCATGCAGAGGTATTCTGGTAGAGTCGATAAATAAAAATGTGGAGCAACAGAGGTCCACTTTTAATGAACCTGCAGTAATCACGCCATTATTGGCAGATTGGTTTGGAAACGAGGTTTGTTTGATTGGCTGTGTTGGATCAAATTAAATTAATTTCTACAGGTGGACTGGCCCTTTTTTTCATATCATTTCTTACTGACCACTCAAATTTCTGAAAAATGTTAGCAGAAACATTCGAATAGGATCTTCTTTGCACGCACTGTGCATGGTGCTCTACACGTCTGCATGACTGATGTGCAGGCTCCATCTGTTTACACCAACGGTAAAAACAGCGCCTGAACTCTCAGGCTTAAGTGGAAATAATAAAGATGAGTGCGGGTTGTGTTTCTCCTGTTATGAGGGTTTGTTTAGGGTGTGTCAAACATGCTGCACAAACACCGGCTGTGACAGTGAACACTGAACGTTGAACTGTCCTGAACGTTGAACTGTCCTGATCGTTTCAGCACCATATTTTTATGCTCTTTCTTCTGATTGGCTGCCCCATGGCCCTCACATTTATGAATGACACGGTGGGCGGAGCTTCTGGGACTCACCATATTAAGGACGTCTGCTTTCTATGACATCATAATCATCCAGGAGCATGAAAAGCTGCCTGGAACTGAGTGCTTAGAGATTACTTGTACATTATCTGAAGCTTTGAGCATGTTTAATGTGGCTTTCCACCAGAAAACTAAATCCCCTTTATGTTTTTAGCCTCGCAGACAGATGTTTTCAAGTCTTGAAGGTGAAGGAAGTCAAAAGGCTCCATGGTGATGTTTTAACTCTCACAAAAAATCAGACTTCCCACCCAAAAACTGACATAAAATCATCAAGAGGATAAAAACATGGAGGAAAACCTCGTAAAACACTTCATAGAGAGGGAGTCTTCTACCAGAGCAGTCAGGTGTACCAACACCTGCCCAGCGTGCAGAACACGTGGGGCTTCCTGTGGGCAGGAGCTTCGTCCTGGTCCACCGGATCAGCAAGGACTCGTCATGAGAAAGGCGAAGCTCAGAGATGTTGTCGGATTTTGATGCGCTCCAGTGAAGACGGGCGGGATAAGAACGGATCTGAGACACACGGATGCGTACAGCAGATAAACTCCCCGTGTCCCTTTAGTCATACAGCAGACTCACTGCTCAGATACACAAAACACTGACCGGAGACACGCATGAGCTAAAACTGCAAACTAAGAGGAATAAAAGTTTTATTTCCTGTATTAAAAAAAAAAAGAAGAAGCTTAGATCAGGAAAAAAAGAGTTTTAAACCCTGTGATCTTGATCACAGTGACACCTCCAAAACTTTTGGAATAAGTGTTTATATTTACCTGACAATATTAAAAACTCATTAATCTTCTTATTTAAAAATTGTGATTTTGTGACATTTACAACTTTACACAATCTTCAGGATATTTTTTCCCTTAACACGTTTACCTTTACAGGTAACTGTTACCGTGGCAGCAGTACGGCTGCTCAGACCGAGAAGTTTAAATGACAAAACGTGCAGCGGGCGGCCGAGCCCGGGTAAAGCTTTAGGTGCAGCTCTGGATCACAGTTTGTTTTGTGTGTGGGTGTCTGCGGTTTGTGTTGTGACATAGTATTGTGCAAAAGTCTTGAGCCACCCCTCCTTTGTTTATATTTTGCTTCCAAGCAGCCAGACTGTCGGTGCTGAGCAGCAGTTCTTCAGCTTTCTGAAGGTCTTTGAGAGTTTTCCTGCTTTTTCACTCATTTTCAGTCCAGTCCTTGTACCTGACCATTTTTAGAGGAACGTTTTCTGATCGATAATGCTGACATATGAATCACTTCGGCAGTTTTTTTTAGAGGCAAATGTTTCACTTCTCCATGTCCCTGTCTCATAGTTCTTTGTGCTTGTATCACTGTGAAACTGAAATCATTGTAATCGTTGTGCTGTGATCCAAAGGCGGATGTTTCTCTGTATTATTTTAGGGTCTTTACTATCCTAATGTGCCTTGAGGTGATTGTTTGTTGTGATTTGATGCAATATAAATATTGAAAATTTAAATGAATACATGTCAGCACATGATGCCATTCATGGTTATGAGATTGTCCAGAGAGATGTGCAGGGCGGCCAGCGGTAGTATCCAGTTGTGTTGCATTATGTTTGTTTGAGTGGTTTAACATTACTGGTTAAGAGTCACGCAGACACACAAACACACCTTCCTCTGTTTGAACTCGGTCCAGCGTTATGGCCTGTTGGATCAGTCTGGCATTGAACAGCAGCCAAAAATGTGTCTGAGTCACTGCACAGGCGAATATTGATTTTCTAACCTTGGTGTTTGTTCTGTTTTTTTTTTTTTTCAGTTTTTTAGAGTTTATGTCTATAATTTCCCTGAAACATTTAAGGTTTCACTGTGAAATGTTTGTTTTAGCTGAGGCTGAAGGGGGCCGGCGGCAGAGACTGAGGTAAAGAAACGGTGGGATGTGAAAACAACAGGAAGCTTGTGCAGAATCTGTGACACTCGGCTAATGGAGGCAGTTAAGGTGTTTTAAAGCTTGTAGAGCTGATTGATGCAAATTGTGAACCACACTGCTCCTCTGACACATAACACATTAAATATGAACACATGGGGTCCATCTTAGAGTAATCTAGTGATAGTTATCATTATATTTTCTGCATATGGCCACTGATTCATTTACCCGCCATGTGCACCAAGCTGCAACTTTCAGGACTGAGAAACCAAGGTGAAAGTGCAAAAACCTGCTTCACAAATATAAATAAACCATCCTGTGATTGTTTTGGTGGTTAGCAGATGCGTGCGGTTACCAGTAGTTTGCATGGAAGGTGACCGTTTGTCTTCAAAGTAAAAGCTGGGCCTTTTTGAAATTTGTTGGCACAGCTTTTGCTTTGAAGGCAAATGTTCTCTATTTCTGTTTGGTGTTGCACTTTTTCAAATTTCACTACAAGTAGAAGGCGCATTCGTGCAGCGACGGCAGCAATCACGAGGTCCTTACAACTGATTTTGCTCAGCAGCAACCAGCAACCACTTGCCAACTGTTTGTGGATGCACATTTCTCCCTAGCGACTAGAGGTTGCAAGAGGGTCTCCAACCAGTCTTTGGGTCTGTTTAACTGAGGTCTTAAAAATCGAACTGGGGACAAGTTCTTCAAGCCGGTTGTGGCTAGAAGTGCTGTGTACGTTACACTGGTTGCTTTTCACTGAAATCCAGCAGTGTCATAAGGAAAATTTAAGCCTTACGAATATGCAAACAGATGAGTTATAGAAAAATTTATCCCCTTTACCGTTGTTATTAAGGGGGAAGTCAGCTCTAGAGACCAAAACAGTTTTTAGTATCAGTCTGTAAACATTTTAAACACTGCTGTAAAGTTGGACATTTTAACATGGGAGTCTAGGGGGACTGACTCACTGCTGGAGCCTCCAGTGGCTGTTAGAAGAACTGCAGTTTTTGGCTCTTGAAGCTTTGTCGTCATTTCTCAGCTCTGAAGGTTGCCACTTGGTAGAAACACCCATTTTAATACAGCATTAATGCATTAAGGTAGTTGTAGTATTCTCTGAGTTTGTGACACAGTACTGATTAGCAGGCGTCTGTACGGAGTTTATGGATGCGGCCTGCTAACCAAAGCGATCTTTGCATTTCACCCTTTTTTCCAAATATCGTCACTTATGGCTCCAGAAAAACAAGATGGCACATCTATAAAGCCAAACTCGAGGTTTCAAAATGGGACTCCACGAAATACTGGGTGGCTTGTGGAAGATGTTTTCCTTCAGAGCGCAGGGTTGTCCTAGCTGCAGAGGTCTGGTTAGAGCCGAGGATTCAATGAGAGCATGGAGAGTTTTTACACTGAGCCTGTAGGTATGAAAAGAGTTTCAAAGTACGACATCTCGCACGTTTCATGTCAATTTCAGACTGTTAACATTTGTCAGCCTCTGTGTTTGACATGCTTTTAGAAGGCACTTACTCAAAGTGAACTGCAAATAATTTTCTGGCTGTTACACATGTGGGCGAGCCGACCAAATGAAGTCTGTGCTCAATTTGAAAATTTCCATTTTATGTTACTTTACATTTATATTTCTGAGGGAAATGCTGAACTGAGGAGGAGGATCAAAACCAGAAGACTGATGTACAGAAGCTCAAAGAGAGTCTACCCCAGGGCCTCCTCCCAGTAGGACGTGCCCAAAACACCTCACATAGGACGCACCCAGGAAGTATCCTGGTCCTTGTTGTCTTGTGTTCCCATTCTCTCTGGACAGGCTGCTATTATGGTGGTCCTTAAAGTCTTTCAGATTCTTCTCCAGGGAGGATCTGGTTCCACTGTTGAATGGACTGCATCCCCGGTTGGTAATTTGCCACCACACCAACCTCAGGGAGGCTGCAGGACAGAGCAAAGACGACGAGTCCCAGTGGACCCGCTGGAATTGTAGTTACTCCAAGCAGAAGATGAGAGCTTGCGGAGAAGCAGCTGATTATGTTGCTCTGGTCTTTATCTGTCCCAGAGCACTCGGCAAATAAAATACGCAGAGAAATGAGAAACTTATCAATATTACTATTTAATCTTTTATTTTAGAAAACATTTGCAGCCTCCGACACCACAACCAGAATCAAGAACCAGGAGATACGTCCGCCATGATGATCTGAAAGTATAGATTCCTATTCAGAATATTTTTTTATTCCAGGTCTCTGGTTTTATTTATCACCTGTGTAATTTCACTGTTATCCTGAGTGCAGGATTGCTTCACTCCCACTGTGCTTGGATTCAATTACCGAAGAGTTCTACATCCTCGTTAGCCTAATTATGTAATAAGAGTTGGACAGAATCTTTGTCCTCACATGGATGAACGAGGAAGGGTTGGCTGCTTTACAACCAGCTCATAAAATGGGTTTTTATCCATTAGTCACAATTACTGTGCAGCTTAATTTCCTGATAGGCCATAATTTGTTTCTGTGCTTCGGTGTCGATGTCACTCTGAACACACAGTCTCTGGTATTACCTGGTGGTGGATGGCGACGTGGTGGGGATGATGGAAATGAGGAGGATGCCAGTGATGGTGACAGTGATGTGAGAATGAGCAGGACATAAAATATATATTTATGTAGTGAACAATGTTCCTGGTTCATCAAAGGGCTGCAGCAATGATCATTTAGATTTCCAGACAGTGTATATTATACTGAAAATGCCCTTGAAAGTAGACCTATTCTGCATTTTCTTTTTTCCACTTCATTAGGTACACCTGTTCAGCTTCTCGTTACCACAAATATCTAATCAGCTGATCACGTGGCAGCAACTCACTGCATTTATGCATGTAGGTCAAGGTGACCTGCTGAAGTTCAATGTGAGCATCAGAATGGGGAAGAAAGGTGATTTGAGCATGGTATGGTTTTTGTAAACTGCTGATCTGCTGGGATTTTCCCTCAGAACCATCTCTAGGGTTTTTATTGGTACATTTTATGGACTTTAAACTCCGCCCCTTTATGACCACAGCGTACCCATCTTCTGATGGCTGCTTCCAGCAGCATATTGCACCATGTCACAAATCTCAGATCATCTCAAGCTGGTTTCTTGAACACGACAGTGACTTCACTGCACTCAAATGATCTCCACAGTCTTCAGGTCTCAATCCAACAGAGCACCTTTGGGATGTGATGGAATGGGAGATTCTCTTCATGGATGTGGAGCCGACAAATGTGCAGCGTCATCATATCAACATGCATCGAAATTTCTAAGGAATGTTTCCAGCACCTTTTTGAATTTGTGCCTGAAGGCAAAACGGGGTCCAAATGTGTACCTAATAAAGTGACTAGTGAGTGTGAATCTGAACCCTTGGTGTGATTCTCATTTCCGCTCATTAAAGATGAGAAATGACCCTGAGTTACTCCGTTTTCTCCCCACATTTTGCGTCCAAATCAGCTGAAAAATGAGCCTAATATTGGAGGAACTCCGCTCTCAGTGAGGGCTGGAATGAGCTGTGAATAACAGAGAGAAACGAAAACATAATGCATATATTCAGTCTGAAGAACACGGCTCACTTTTTCAGTTGAGTTTTTGCATATTGTGTGAAAATAAGCCTGCTTTCCATTTCTAAACCACACACACTCATGAATACTGTAGTGTGTTTGCAGAATTAGGGAAACGGTTCTGAGAGGAAAATTGTGTTTGTAACCGAACTAACACTCCCCGGATCTCCCAGCTTCCGTCTCGGCATGTACTGAACATGTATATTACAAAAATTGAGTTTTATTGCTGTTTTCGGGCAGTTTAGTGGAAGATTTCACCCTCCAGCAAAGTTGCTGCTGATGCTGGGAACTCATTTTGAGTTCGGTTCGTTGAGTTTCGGTCTCTCATTTTTTATTCTATAAAAAAAGTTGCACAGAGAGAAATGAGATTTCTGGGAAAAAAAAAAAAAGTCGAAGTCTGAGACAAAAATCTGACAGCCTTGAATGGTTTTTAATCAGGCCACGTGTAATGATGCTCCTCAGCGTGTGATGGTCTTTTATACAAACAGTTTGCTCGTACTTAATTTCAGCAGGAATTGTGTGGGCTGTTCGGAGCACACACTCCATCTCTGCGCCCTCCTCCACTTATTACCAACTGACTAGAATATTGATGTACGTATAAATATTGATGAGCGCAGATACAGAGGGGATTTTTTTCTGGGTTTGTTTCTTTTTTTGGGGGGGTGGGGGCTCAGATTCAAGTCAATGTTTTTATTTCTCACTTTACTGCATCCAGATTTTAAAAAGTGAAAGAAGGACAGTGTTTTTACTCTGATTTACTAATTATTATAATTCCTCAGGAACCACCTGACCATAATTTAAAATCTTCAATATTTACTAATGCAAAATTTATAAGAGTTCAGGCATAAACAGCAATCCAAGCCACTGCAGACCGGACTTCATCACCGTCTCCGTAATGGAATATTACATTTTACTGAATATTACCTTGAGGTCGATGATCCCAGTTTGGATTTGAATATTGTTATTGTGACCGGCTGCAGACTCCTCTCTGACGTCTCCCTCGTCGTAAACGCTGATGTCAGATCTTTCCCGTTCCTGCTGCTGCTCCGCTTTACCTTGAAATAACTTTTAAATCCTGGCCGGGCTCTGCGACTGTGGAGAGTAATTAAAAGCAGAGAACATGCTCGTTAAGTTGCCCACGCTTCACCTCCAGGACAGAAGGTTAATTGCTTGAGAGCCAGCGTTTGTTAAATGAATATTAATTATGTTGTGCTGCCTTTTGCCTTTTGGCCTGTGACATTTGACCTTTGCGGCCACTTGCGATCGGACTGAAATAAGGGAGGTGCATGTGCTGTTTTTGGCTGCAGCAATAAGGGAAAAAAAATTAGGTGGTAAAAAGCTCCAAACCTAACCTGTCATATAAAGCTGTGCAGCAAGAAGCGCCCAGAAAAAACAACTCAGGAGACAGAACGTGAACTGACAAAGGTAGCTTTAATGCTGAAGACTTTCCAATATGCAAAAAAAGGGCAGGGTTGGAGCCAGAAATGCAAAACTGGGATTCCAGAGGAAATGCAGCATTGAGGGAGGACACGACAAAGGCCAAGGGGACGCAGAGAAAAAGGCTCAAACATCTAGTGCCCAAACCTCACCATCTACTTTTTAGTGTCTAACTTAACCAAGCTCTTTTTAACCAAACATAGCCAAATAATTTTCTGTTCCAAATCCCCACTGACTGGTTTTAATGTCCAAATCTAAACAAGTTATTTTTTGTGCCTAAACGTTACCAAGTCCAGTCTAGTTCCTAAATATAACAAAGTAGCAAATGTGCTTCTGGAACAATGGTCAAGAATTCCCACAAACACTCCTAAAGCTGCGAAAAGGCGTTCCAGAAGAGTTGGAGCTGTGACGGGATGTCACTCAATTTAATGTGTGTGAAGGCAGACGAGTGAAGGCTTTTGGCAGTGTACTGTATTTGGTCTTTAACTCAGCAAACGCTCGTATAGGTTTATTTGAAGTCATATCTTACTAGTTTGTAATCCCAAGTCTCCAGATTTGCTTCCTCCATCTTTCTTATCTTTCCCTCCAATTTTGCACAACTGTTGCTATCAGTGAACCACTCTACCCAGTAAATATACTCCCTTTTCACTCTGTCACTTGAAATATTGTCTTGTTATAACTTAAAGCTTTCCAGCATTTCTCGTGTTCTCATTTTTTCATGTTTGTACTCCTCTTGAGTGACTTTTTAGACTGTTTCTTAGACTTCATGTGGTTTGATTGCCTCAGTCTTTGCTTAAAGATGTGACTCTTGGACTTTACCTTGGATTCTTGGGTCCTGTTTTTGGCTCACTTGGTCATTTACACAAGATGAATCCTTGAGTTCCTCTAAACCTCGAGCTCACTGCTTATTCCAACATAAATATTTTGCCTTTTGTCCATCACACATTGTACAAATTATTTATTCATCTGAGTGGGAAAGTTGTCTTTTCACATCATGAATCTGTTTGAGTTTTAGCTAATTATTGACGGTAGTTGGGTATGGCATTGACCATTTTATGAGTGATGTCTTTTTTTTAAATTTACTGTTGCACTGAATAATATCAGTGCTTGCAGTGTTTGCATGCTACATGCAGTACATGGAAGACTTCTGGTTGTCAAGATGTCATTTTACAGACGAGTTTATGGTCTCAGCTGCAAGTTTCAGCTCATAATGAATCAATCATGAAGTGCATTTTGTAAATGATGATCATTATTAGAGTCATAAATGAGGATCATTCAGAATATACTCACTGGCAGCCAGTGAGTCGTCAGTTTCTTATGCTACAGTAACACTAATGAAAACTGGGGTTGGAGACCGCAGCATGGAGACGGGGACCAGGTCTGCAACCGCTTGCAGTCAGTTGCTGTCTTCAAAACCACTTTGGTGCATAAAGATGGCAATAGGTTGATTAATTAATTGCAATTTATTTGTGATGATACAACAATTAATTATGATGAATTGGTGGAAATTGGAACTTTCTTGTCATGTATATACAAAAAAATTCACGTTAAATATAAATTCACGTTAAATACTTATATACATTCATAACCTCAGAATTCAAACAGAAATTCCTCCACAAATAGACACAGCGTTGCTGCAGGACGGCGAATGAACTGCAAAATTACAAGCATTTTATTTTTTTTCCATGTGTCCATTTTTTTTAATCATGAGTCCAAACCAAAATTACACGAGTCCAAATTTTCCAAGGCAAACCGAAGCCAAAAGCATAACCAGAGAATTGCAATGCTTGTACTGTATGCAAACCTGTGCTGGAGATTTTTCTGGCTGTCCGAGGTAAACTGAAAAAGATGCCTCGAAAACAAAGATGTTTTGAAATAAAGCAATGAGTGAGTTATATTATTAAGCTGATATATATATTATTAAGAAGAACATAAGTCACTACTGCCAAGCAGCAGAGATCCATTCATGTTAATATTTCACAACTCAACAACAACCATGGCGAGGCATAACTGTCAGGGTGGAGAGTGAGACAGAGCTCATCTTGTTAAAATAATATCTTCAAGCACTGATATGAATAACAATTCTGTTTATAGCTAAAATCTTTTATGTACTAACATCCTTTTGAAGCCTAACACAGATGTACTTGTACTCTTTTGTGTTGGTTAAAACAACAGACACATTTTGGTCCCCAGAAAGTTGTCAGAGGTCAACACTTTTTCTCCTTCACTGATATATTCTATGAAAGATGAGCTGCTGCCACCGTAAAAGTGGCAACATCTCCTGATGCATTTTTCAGTTCTGGTAACACTGTTTATCTCACTGGTATCAGTCTGCATGGTTGACTGATTATAAAAAAAAACTGGATCAGCAGCAAATACCAGTGCTAAGACTTGACTAGTAAGGCCAAAGAATCATCAGTAAGTCAACATGGAAATTCCAGCACAGACAGAAAGATTCACAAGCTGAAGAGATACCATTGCCCCGGAGTCAGAAAGAAGATCAGCTTTCCTAACTTCCATCCAAATGCACAAACAAGTATTCATGCACAGAAACAGTATATTCAACACTGACTGAGTGCATATACATTTACCGTACTGTACCTCAGGAAGGACTTACAAAAGGTGTAAAAACCTTGTGGCCATTTTGGCTAAAATCCGAAAGCAAAAGTCCCCAACTGTCTCGTTTGGTCTCCATTTTTTTCTATCACAGTCAAACACAGTCTCGCTTCTGGGCCAGACATCCTGATACCAGGGTTACATACATGAACTACTTCCAAACCTTAGGTTTGGGTTTTTCCAGCGGGAAGCTAATCGGATATTATAGGGTGCTGTAAATGCACTGAGCATGTTACAGGACTGCCGCTGTCAGATTGTTCCGGGGGTGGACATTTTCCCATAAAAGCTGAGGCAAAATTCATGTGTCTAGAATGGTGTGGACGTTTTGTGGTTTCACAGGGTTGAAAAACATGCACCTACCAAACGTACACTTCCAACGTGAACTTTTAGTTCCAAAACGCATCCAGTGATAACCTCCATGCATTCAGGGACACATCTTAGCGCTACCCTGAATGACATTAGCAACCTCCCTTTTATATACGTATGTGACCAGATTTCAGCCAGTTGGCAGCCAACTGAGTCGAGTTGCAAAGATCAGACTAATTGCAATGTGCTGACAATCTGTCTGTGCTTATAAATTAGCAGTTATTTGCAAACCTTCACCAATCCATCCAAGAGTGATTGCTGCACGGCTTTTTGGAGACAGGTACTTTTTGCCGCATCTACAGTAAAAAATTTAATGCTACCACTGATTTTCTTTCCTAATTTTTTACTCCAGTGTGATGGGGCCATCAGTCATATCCACCCCTCACTCATCACATCAGGTTTCAAATTTCCAAGAAAGCAACAGCGAAAACGCTCAGCTGAAGGTTTCATAATGAGACTTTGCAAAGCAGTGGGCGCTCTCGCGGTGGCTTTGTCCATCTTGGCTGCTAATTTCATCCAAACTCCTGGGGCTGATCTGAATTTAATGTTATGGATTAATCACAAGATTCATGCAGTGGATCTAAAAAAAGCTAAAACTAGCTGGCTAACCATAGTTTGCATGTAAGACAAGATACAACAAAGCAGATGAGCACATGTACGTTAGTGTTTAAGCACTACTAAGAGGATTTGATGGTGCAGTTTTGTTCTTTATACCAAAAGTTGATGTTGGGGGGAAATATCATCAAGAATTACTATTGCAGTTGATTTATTACTTGTTTTGATCTGTTTTTACTTCCTATAATGTGAGTGAGCTACAAAATATTGCAAATGGACATGAGAGGTATGCACTGTATTAATTTCAGGTACAAACTCGAGGCTTTATGACAGCCCACGATGACCCATTTTTATTTACCTGGTGCACTTCCACACAATTAGAATTAGAAGGGAAGGATTTTTTTTAATGGCAAAAATAAAATAAACTTAAAATAATGCCATCTACACAGAGAAGGGCGATTTAAGGGTGTGTTTTTCTTTCACCGGGATTCACGTCTTTCTTGGCCTTGCATTTCTTACCTGTTCCCATCAGACACTTTCCACCGCTCTGCCACAGCAGAGCCGTACCTCATGATGTGCGGTGACAGCGCAATTGCCACCCACGACCCTCTCTCCTTCGGATCGATTGGGCTTATTTATTGTGTTTGACTAGATACCTCGACTCCCCGCCGGCCTCTTTACGCTTCTTGGGTGGCCTCCTTCAAACCCTTTTACCTTCAAATATAAAATAAACCTCGGGGAGGATTTGCTGTGCATCTCGCCATTCCTCCTCCTGAGCCTCCATCGTCTGTGCTGCACTGAGTGACAGCTGCATGGTTTAGTAATAAGATCCAGGGCCCCCGTGGCCCCGTGGCAGCTAACATAGCTGAAGGCAAGCCATCCTGAGAGTGACAGCACTGCACTCAGTGAACCACCAGGGAGACCAATGTGCAGATGGCTGAGAGAGCGAGTGCGTCTTCACGGGGTGTGTCAGCACTCAGGAATTTGCAGGTTATATTGTGTGGGTGTGTTTAGTTATGTGCTTTACAACACGACGCTGCACGATGGTATGCACTTATACTAAAGCCTGCCAAGACCTGCACTGACTACAGGTGTGTGATGTGATCTTAGTCTGCTATCCAGCTGCAAACATTTTTAACCAACAGGATGCAAAAATACTATTACATTCTTATTTAACCATGATTATATACACATAATCATGTGATCGCATTATTTATATTAATAAGGAAGCAAGTTTTTTGCAGACTGTATGTTTCAAACTGTTGTTTCCTGACTCATTTGTGTCCATTTATGAACAGAAATATATGTTTTACTTGGAGTTTTTGTTGATAAGCTGAACTTTTGGAGTAGACTCTGCATCGGTGGGGTGAGATCAGTTTGGAGACTTGCTGGTGTTTCTGATCCGCAGCGCACAGCTCTCATCAGCTTTGTAATGTCCTGATCTGCATTTCATGATGCACTGAAACCTCTGACGCCCTCCTTTCAGTTTTGGCAGGGATTCAAAAGGCTGTTTGAATCTAAGATAACAGCTACTGTCAAGAGTAAGG
>VUQJ01046005.1:28652-44338 GCA_015108635.1 Andinoacara biseriatus
CTGTCAAGAGTAAGGAACGTGGAAACAGATAATTAAATTCAAACCAGTAATAAGTAAATCAGTCAATCACAAATGAACCCTTATATCAAGTGAAACATAGTGTGAGCATCTGTAGATACAGAGCTAGGCTCTATGTCTATTAGCTATAATTACTGTAAACCCTCCATTGTTTACTCAGTTTGTTATTTTGTGATTGTTTTTTTTTTATTCAAGTTTAAAATTTGTCAGTTATTAAAGATTGCTTTTTGTTAACAGACCCCACCTCCAGCATCCGTTACTAATGTCCTCTCATTTACATTCATCTATTTGCAACATACATCTTTATTTTCGCACACTTTATAGTTTTAGTTCCATGTTAAATGAATGAATTCACCATTTGTGAACATCACTGTACACCCACTGACCCATAATGGCAAAGTAAAAGCAGTCAATCCCTTTCTTGTGGTTCTGCAAACTTATCCTTGAGATAGGCCTTTTTTTTGTAATAAGTTGCTGGAGGTGAGCAGGTGTGGTTGAAGAAGCTTTTTAAAGTCTTGTGGGACGTGGTCCTTGAAGGAGCTTTAACTCAAATGAAAGCAGCATGGCATCTTTATCACACTGACTGTTTAAAAGCAATTAAAAAGCAGGAGATTAGCAGAGAGGAAGTGCCCCGAAGGTTGACTGATGAACAAGGCAACATGCCATTTTTGCTCAATTTTCTCAGTTTCTTGTAATCATTCTTGTGTTGCGGCGATGCCACGATGAATTATGGTGCTGTCAGCGCACCATTATGCATACATGATGTAGAGATATTTTTATTGAAAACACCAAAGAACAAGCAAAAAATTCAAAGCACGCCTGTAATCGTGTGAATCTATAGCCGCTGTGTCATCTGGCATGTTGTCAGGACTTCTTCTGATTGAAGCAGACAGCGCGACATGTGTAGCAAATCCGCTCTGGTCCAAATCGTTAACTCCAGATGTTGGAGTTAATGATGACTGGCTCATTTTCTGGAGTTAGGTTGGATTCTCTGCTGCTGAGTTTGCATGTTTGTGTTTCTTTATCCTCCATCTGTGGCTTTCTGCTGAGGGCTGTGCTTTATTGACTGTCTGTTAGCTGCAGCTTGTTGCTGTAGATTTTTCAGGTCTCTGAAATCTGATCTCAGGAGACCTATAAGGTCTCTGATTTTTTTTCCACTTTACAATAAGCTCCACTCCCATAAATCTGTGAGGTTCTCAGGCGTCCAGGTCATGGTAGTCTTAAACACTTGAGTTAAAGGGAGCTGGACTTTTTTTTTTTTCAGGTTTCTGAGGATGTTTCACCTCTGATCCAAAACGCTTCTTCAGTTCTTCTTCGGATTCTTTGAATCATCTTTGACCAGGATGTGTCTTTCAACATGCACATTAAACAGGAATGTGGGACTGCCTTCTTTCACTTGTGCACTAACATTGGAAACATCCTGTCTCAGAGTGATACTGAAAAACTAGTTCAGGCTTTTATGACTTTCAGGCTGGACTAAATTCAGTTTGTTTCAGGTTGCAAGTCTTAAAGACCTCGTAGGTTCTTATTATCCTAACAGAGCACTTCGTTCTCAGACTGCAGCTTACTTTGGGTTCTTAGAGGTTCTAAAAGTAGAATAGCCTTCAGGTATCAGGTCCCACTCCTTTGGAACCAGTTTCAGGAGACAAACATTCACACTTTAAAATTAGGTTTCAAGCTTTTCTTTTTGATAAAGCTTATAGTTGGGGCTGGATCAGGTGACCCTGAACCCTCCCTTAATTACGCTACAATAGGCCTAGGCTGCTGGGGAGGACTTTCCATGATGCACTGAGCATTTCTTCTTCACTTCACTGCTCTCTTCTCTTTCCCTGCTCCTCCCTCAAAAATCCAAACAGACAGATTTTATATATTAAAAAAATAAATACAATAAAACTAAACTTCAGTCCTCATACAGCTGGATACATACAGCCAAAGCTGTTCTTTGTATCCTGCCGTAAACATGTTTATTTCTGCAGTAAAGGTGGACACTTTAACATGGAAGCCAGCCTCTAGTGGACATTTGGCCCTTTTGCAGAGGTTGATGCTTCATCACACTTATTGCACAAGAAAGTGATCAGTTTTCCCTGCTGACAAATGTTATTATCCTCCTCATTATCAGCCAAGTCCTTTGATATGTTTGACATATTTATACTTTAATTGTAGTTGCTGTTAATCTTTAACCGAGCTTTATTTTAAACACACATCTGAAATGTCTTCGGACTACGATAACATAAAATAACACAAGATTAGCAGCCTTTACAAGAGATCTTCTTCTGATAAGCTCACAGAGAGCTTTAAAGATGATTCGAGCATCTTGTGTGCCATAGATAGCAGCTGCTGCTGCTGCTTTTGAATAAAATCGAGTAGTGTAATGAGGGTCAAATATGCCGAGTGTGACCCGGATCCTTACCTTGGATTAGAAGTTAAGAAAATCGATAGATGAATTGCCAAAAAGCAGCAGAGGCTGAAAATTGGCTAACCTTCTCAAGCTGTTTGGATGATAAAATGAAAGAGGAGACTGAGGCAGCGTGTTCTTATTGTGATCATCCAATCAATAAGGTATTGTTATGGCACCTCAATTTAATCAGAGCAAAACGAACATGTGCTGCGGTCTGAACTCCTCTCCAGCATCAGTGTGATTGATACAGGCTGGCGTCAGATGTGGTGATTGGATGTTCGGTGTTAGAAGCACACTTGGGGCTGCACTCCTGTAAATGAATTCATAGAAATTAATCAGATTTGGTGAAGTGTCGGAGCTGAAGTACTTCCTGCTGGAGTTATTCTTCAGCTCTGAGGTGGTGCAGCTGGGGTCCACGGTTAAAACCAGTTTATAACATATTCTGATAGCTAGAATGGTGCACACTTATTTTCTTCCAAGTGAATGAGGACATGACAGAAAATGTTTGGGGATTAACCTCAAACATTTGGAGCCACTGAGCTGGAGCGCTTGCATTTTTAATGCTGTTATCTGATAAATAATATGGCATGCTGTGTGTTTAATTGTACTAAGACTGTCCAAGAAATTCTCCTGCTGGGCACTAATTAGCAGAATATTAATATCATCCTCAAACAGGGCACCTTTTCAGACTTGCTGACCTAATATCAAATTTTGAAATAAGCTTTGTGTGAATTATCTTTTTATTTTTAATCAGTACTTGCAGGTGAAATAATAAAACTGTGTTATGCACATTAAAACACTACTTTAATGGAAGAAACATCTTTCGATAATACTGAGAAGTCGGTATTTTTGCTGTCCTCATTCTGTCAGGTCAGGTGAGGTCTGATGGTTTCCTGAGCTTCAGCCACCGCACCTGTCCTCCATCAGCTCATTTACGCTGAGCATTTAAAGGTACAGTCAGTAATTTTTTTTTTAGGTTTTTTAATGCAAAAAAAAAAAGGTTATTGTACTCATAAATAGTGTGTAATTACTTCTTCCAACAAATTGATGCATTCTCATAAAATTAGAATTAATCCAATTAGGGCTGCAGCTATCGATTATTTTAGGAATGGAGTATTCTATTGATTATTCCGTCGATTAACGTAAAACAGCTGACTGCTGCTGTTGCGTCATCAGTGTTTATGTTTAAAACTGGGGGCTGCATGAGCGTAATGTTGTAATGTTTTGTATTCACAAGCATTATCCTAAATACGTTTCTACTGCAGGTCTATATTTAGTCACTAACCAAGAATTAAAGTATAAAAAATATTTTGACAGGAAAGGGGTCCTTCCGGTACTGAACGATTGCTAGTGCAAATAGCGGCACTTGCTAGCAATATGTCTATGGTTATAGCAAACCGCTCTCGAAGCTGAAGTAGAGAAACAAATAACAGCTCAAATCCTCAGTACAGCGAGCACAACACACCAACATGGCAGAGAGCGGTGGAGGCGTGGAAAACATGTTAGCAATCATCCACTCAGTGTTAAAGGGAATCCGTCACAGCGACGGAGAGCTATTTAGACTCCGTTTTTTTTCCCCCTAATGCCTGATCTACTCCAGTCCAGTAGATGGCGGAAATGCAGCTCTAAGCTGCTATACCCACCGCTATTAAACCCACAAGAAAATGAAGGCGAGAGAGAACTTTAATGCTAGCCATCTGGGTGAAACGAGACATCTTGGCGCTGCAGAGTTTAAACGAAGTATTGACACAACAAATTTGCTTCGATAATTTTTTATAATTGAATTATTCAAGTTAATCGATGAATCATTGGAGCCCTAAATCCAAATAAAATCCATGGGAAAAGGCACTGGTTTGTGGAAGGTGCCATGTTCCCCCACCATATTTAAATACAATGGCTGAGAAGGAAATCTCTCTTCCAAATAATCACTTAACAATGTTACATCCACTTCAAAGACAGTTTCACCAATGCCGGATAACAGAGCTGCTAACAGCGGCAAAAACAGCAGCACTTACCAACAGGAAAGGTCAGGATATCCTCAACACCTGAGTATCGCTGTCATTGGACAGAAGTGAACTTCAGTAACTCATTGACCCATATCAAACTTCTGTCACAGGAAAGTTTTACAGCCTTTTACAGAGTAAATAAAGGTGTACAGAGCTCAGGTAAACAGAGGACTGACAGCCTACGTAATAGGGCAAAAACCCCTGAGTGGATCACTTTGCTATCTGAGTGCACTCACTACTGATTAACGGTGGCCAAAGTTTTTAGGGTAATTCGGGGATAAAAACATAAAATACCACAAAATATGTAATTGACTGTGCCTGTTTTTTAAATTTCCTGATTTATTGCTAGCTGATACAATGTAGATGTATTTTTTCCACAAACATCAATAGAAACACACATGTACAGTTTAAATTTAATGTTTTTGATCTCTCAGCTGACTACAATATGTTTGTCCTACAGCAGCCATGTTTGCACTTGAACTGGGAGGGGAAAGAAAACAGAACTTCTCATCTAACTGCAGATCTACTGACATCTAATGATAGAAATTTCACACACTGTAACTTAAAGACCAGCTCGTGCCTCCGCTCTTCACCAGAACTTTGTCTCTTTGGTGGTGAAATACCTGGTGCTCTCGTTGCTGAATGAAAAAAAATGTACCTGCAACTGTGAACTGCTCTGTTCCTGTGAGAGAAGCTTATTGTTAATGTTTACCTGCCCGGTCTCCACCTCTGGAAGATTCCTGCCTGCCATCCACTCTGCCGTCTCCCCTCAGCCCCAACCGGTCGCGGCAGATGACTGCCCCTCCCTGAGCCTGGTTCTGCTGGAGGTTTCTTCCTGTTAAAAGGGAGTTTTTCCTTCCCACCGTCGCCAAGTGCTTGCTCATAGGGGGTCGTTTGACTGTTGGGTTTTTCTCTGCAGTATTGTTGGGTCTTTACCTTATAATACAACGCGCCTTGAGGCAACTGCTTGTTGTGAATTGGCGCTGTATAAATAAAATTGAATTGAATTGAATTGAAAACAGATACAAGGATACTTGCTTAGCTGGATTGCTGCTGTTAGATTCTGTTGAACCTGCTTTGCAGTACAGGGCACAGGTCACAAGAATCCTGGGATTTTCCTTGTTTAAAATGGGTTGTCGGAAAGGGTGACTCCATGTTAACCATATTTAACATATATGTGCAATTTTCTTATTTCTGATCATCTGGTAGCCTAAAATATCTGCTGTGCTTAGTGAAACCTCACTAATAAAACTGGTCCTTGGATCAGTCTTCCCACTGACTATATGATGAATTACATCTCATTTAAAAATTTACTTTGCATTTAAATGCATCACTATTACCTTGATTTATACAATATGTAGCTTGGCACATTTAGCAAACAACTATTTCTTATCAGATTGCATCCATTAAACATTGGGGCTCATTTATTAAGAATTTATGAGCAGCAGTGCTATCAATCCTGGCGCATATCATCATCAAGTCTCTGCTGATCACCTGTGCTGTGCAGATATACTGTAAATCTGCAGGCAGGGAACTTTTACACGTGTAAATACAGTGTAATAATTACCACTCGATTCACAGCATTGTCATCCAAGATCAAGCTATTTGACCAGGAGAGTGTCTCCATTGAAGTAGATCCCCCGCTGTCTTTATGTCTGATTATCCTTACAGTGTTCAGCAGTAATTCTAATGCCAGAGGCAGCACCGTGATAACAGCTGTAGCTGTTTTTACAGGCAGAACATCATCTGCATCCATGAAATGATTAATTAGGAGATAACAAAAAACACCACCAGCAGCTGTTTTACAAGCGTTTGACTTTCCTGAGAACCAAAACATGGCTAGGAAACAATATCCCAGGCATCAGCTGTATGGTCTGAAAGTGGAGCGAAAATAAAACACATTTAAAGGGATGTTTATGGGATCCTTCAACATAATTATAACTATAAAATAAATGTGTAATTGACCGATTAAATAATGAGGGTGTTAGTATCTATATAAAAGATTGGCATATCCTCCATGATGTTACCCAGTGCGTTTTTTTTTAGCCATTCTAATCCTGTTTTTTTTTTAATGGTCATGACCATATTTGGAGGAGAAGCTAGTTCTGGCTCACTGGATTGGTTAGCAACCTGCATCTGCAATTCACTGATATCAACTGACATGCTAATTTTGGCTAGCAAAAGTTTGGAGTTTCTTATTACAGGCAAATGCTGAATTAGATAAAACGAGGACTTCTAATAAACTTTCCTTCAATCTTTCCTTTCTTCTTCCTTTGTCTGTCCTTTTTTTCTTTCCTTAGTGCCTTCTTTCCTTTTTCTTTTTTCCTCCTCCTTCCTTCCTTCTTTCCATCTTTCACCTGTTTTTACTTCTTTCCATCTTCTCTTCCTTCTCCTTTCCCTCTTTGTCTTCTCTCCTTCCTTTTTCTTTCTTCCTCTTCTATCTGTCCTTGCTCCATTCTTTTCCTTTCTTGCTTTCCTTCCTCCCTCTCTTCTTTTCTTCGTTCCTTGTTTACTTTTACACTTTTCCAGCGTGCCTTCCTTATATCTATCCTTGCTCCTTTCTTTCCTTCGATCTTTTCTTCCTCCCTCCTTTCCTTCTTCCCTGCCCTGCTTTCCTTCATTCTTTCCTCATGTTAATTTTGTCTATTTGCATCCGTACTTCTTCTTTATTTCCTCCCTTCTTTCCTTTTCTCCTTCCCCTTTCTTTTCCTTGTTTTCAATTCACCTTTCCTCCTTTCCTTTTTCCTCTTCCCTCCTTTCGTTCTAGCTTTGTTTCCTTCTTCCTTTCCTTTCCTTGCCTTCCTTGCTTCTTTCCTTTCTCATTCCTTCTTTTCCCTTTCTTTTCCATTTCTTCTCACGTCCTTTTCTTGTCCCTAACACACTGTTGTAAATCTGCTCTAAGATGATTAGCTCCATAATGAATGACACTCCTCTGTGACTTACTTCAGTGTTTCAGGTGGTTTAATAATGCAGGATCTCCTGTTAGCTGTCAGATTGATTCCTTTACACTCTCCTGCGTCTCAGGCAGGCATTACAAACACTCACTTCCTCCTCTGTTCCCGCTGAGTGAGGCGGGATCACCGTGTTTGGGCCTGACAGACTCATAAATGATGTTAGATATCTGCAGTCTGAGAGGCTTTTCATAGATAACATGTAATGAATTCAGCGCTGAGCAGAAACCACCTTAATTGACCTTTTGTCAAAACTATTTGCAGTCAGTCTTGTTGGTCTAATTTTGACTTCTATCTCTCAGATGGATGTTTGCTGTGAAGGGAAACACAATTTAGTCCACAAAATCTTGAATAATGTTTGACTATTTGCAATTAAAGATGTTTTTTAATGGCTCATTTCTACCTGGCACTATCTGAGCTGGCCTGTTGGTTAAACCCACCCATCTGGCGACTCAAAAGCTCATTATTATGCAGCTAATAAGCCCAAAATTTCTCTCTGTGGGAGGAAATCTTCCACTGTGCTTCTGTCTGAGAGTCTCTGGGTTTGGGGGAGATTTGTACTCACCATCGCAGGTTTGTTGATGTTTGCCTTCATCACAGGTTGCTTAGGCTTATTATCCACAGGACAGACTTCATACACCCTCTGAGGAGAAACTCTAACCAGATCGATAAGACAGCTGCAGGATTACTTCCTCCATTTATTTTCTTTTACTTCAGCTGGGGTTTGCAGTTAGATTTAGGTCACTCCAGTGTGAAGTAATTAAAAATGTGCAATTGGCCATGATATGTGTTTAAAATGGTTAAAATTTCAGATGCATGAAGACATATAAAGTTATCCTCTAATCTTTTGGTAGAACAGGGAGCACAAGAAAACACAGAGGAAAGGAAGTGAAACCACAGAGGGGACACAAGGGAAAACACGAAGGAAAAATAAGTAAAAACAAGGAGGAAAAGTAAGGGAAAATGTGGAAAGAAGGAAGGGAATCCACAGACAGAAAGCAACAAAAACAGAGGAAAAACAAGGAGGAAAAACATGGAAGAAGGAAAGGGAACCATAGAGAAAGGGAAACAAAAACAATTGAAAGTAGAGGAAACACAAAGGGAAAAGTAGGAAACCAAGCATTGGTACCCTGGATGTTGGATCTGTTTCCTGATAATTTACAGGGGAAAAACATCCAAAAAGTGCATTTTGGGTAAACTTTGAAAGGACAGCTGACTGCTCAGAACACCTTATAGTCTGTGAATGGTTTCCTTTTTAACTACCTGTTGGTACCGGGTTCATCTTCCAGCACGTAATTCCTTCTGGGTCAAAATAATTTTCTAATCTAAGTCACATATGAGCTACTCCATCGGTGTTTATATGTTCTGTTTAAAGTAGAAAGATGTAAGTGGTGTATGTGGCTGGTGATCGGAGCAGATGTATTGTGAGGGCTTAGAGAAGTAATCAGTGTATTTCAGGGGTTCATATCACACCACAAAGAGCTCCTGAAAGCGAAATCAGCTGCACAATCAAACAAGAAACTCATTCGTTAACTTTTACCCTCATCAAGCAGATCCGAATAATTTCACTCCACACTCATCTTCTCCTTCATTAGCACTCTTCAGTTGGCTAATTGTATAGATTTGACATAAGCTTTAAATCAGTAAGCAATCAGGACCGTCGTCACCAGTGAGATCAAGTCATCAATCAGGTGTTTATCCGTAAATAGTGGTGAAAGACTTCACTTCTCTCGATTATTCAGCGCTCGTCTTCGAGCGGTTTCCAATCATGGAAATGAAGGACGTCGATGATGTAGTGATGGCCTCTATTTGAGAAAGTTTCGCCCTGAATTATGGGAGAAATTTTGTGTTTATAACGGCCCGCTGAGCATTCATGTGCAGGTTTATGCAGCCTGTGTTTGTGGGGTTTCTAAAAGAGTCAAATCAGCTGCAAAAGTTTTAAAATGAGTTTTAGAGTTTCTCCCTGTGCTGAATATTCATCTGATTATCTGGCAGTCAGGTGTGACCCGGAGTCCTCAGACACTCACCTGATCAGCCTGAGAAAGAGTCTTTCCACAGAAAGACTCTAAAACAGATCAGAACATCCATGAGACTATTATAAGACATTAACTAATGTAGTTAATTAATTAAACATCTGCTCAGCTCTCGGAGTTGTGGTCCGTTACTGTTCAGGTCTTCCACATAGCTCCCTCCACCAAGGATTGTTGGCAAGTGATGGAGGACACCACCTACTGGCTTTTGAAGCCAGAAGTGACCATATTTGGATCAGCAGATGGCGTTATCTGGTAACGTTAGTAAGTTTGGTTAGTAAACTGCATGTTTCCACTGTATAGGTGCAACTGATCCTCCTGGATCTGGACCAAGGCATCGCTGAGCTCATGCCAGTTCTGGTGTTCAATGGTAAATGCCGGTCGGGCTCTACAAGGCTGAGCAGTGAGCACAGGGCTCACTAGAAGATGTCAGGCCCTCGGGCCACCCTCATGAAATCTGTTTCTGATTGTTTGATCACACCAGTGGCTGGAATCTCCTGTCCAGTAGGGACAGGAGATGTCCAGTAGGGACTTGAATTAGTGGACATGAGGCCTGGCAGAAATTACAGCCGCCTGTGATGGAAATCAAAACAGAAACACCTCTAAATCCAGTATCCAGGCGGATGATTAAAAACAATGAACACCCAGGCTGTAAAAAGTTTTTCTGCTGCAAAGTTGGATATTTTAACATGGGAGTCTGTGGGGACTGACTCACTCTTGCAATCAGCCTCTAGTGGCCGTCAGAGGGACTGCAGTTTTTGGCACAGAGGTGTTTTTTTAGCCATGCAGGTTGATGCTTGGTTTATGTGGCAAAAGGAATTTGGTGTAAAATAGGTCTCTTAACCACAGAAACTCTCCACATTGATAAATGAGGAGTTTGGGGCGACAGTTCAGTCAATGCATCATGCATTACTGCCAAAGGAACACTTTATTCTTCATTTATTGATGTTTTTTTTTTGATGAGTTATCATGGTGATAAATACATAGAATTTCCTGTACCAAGAAGCTACTTTCAGCATCGCTGCCATATCCACAAGTTTCCATGTAAATGAAGCAGCGGTCGGTCTGATTCTTCAGCTCTTATTTAAAGTGTAAATCATGTTTACACCAGGCAGACACTCGGTTCGCCTCGTTCTCTCCTGCTGTGAGCTGCACGGAGAAACTGAGAAACTCAATCAAACACACTCCAATTACAGCAAAGACAGACAATTAATTGTTCCAATAATCTCCTTTAATTGCCTGCTAATTAGCTGGCGGTTATATTTTGCCCGTGGCAGAGAGACAGTGAGTGTGTGTGGGTCTTTAATGTCAACAAGTTTGGGATCTTCACTGATGAGGCCGTCAGCTGAGATTGGAAAGGTGCACTCAGCATGAAGAGAGTGGCATTAAAACAGTAATAATAAAGACATATGAACAGCGCGAAGGAAAATCGTGCAATCACATGTTCAGCTGCATCCTAACTCCTCTGCAGGGACATCACTGATCTGTGCTGACTCAGGGGCAATTTTCCAGGTGAACGCCTGGACTGTGATCAGTGAGCCGATGTCATAGGTAGATCTGCAGGGGAGAAAAAAAAAACACCTTTAAAGAGAGAGAGAAAGACAGCCAGGACCAGGTGATACGACCAGTCAGGACAAAGCTGCATCGTTACTCTAAGTGATGTTTTTAATGCAACATATTGAAAATGAGAAATTTGTAGGTTTTTAAAGTACCAAAAAATTTGTCCCTGCATGCATCATCCCTCCAGGTTTAACTGAAATTGAATCAGTGGCGTGTGTGATGTTGATAATGGCTTCATTTGAACTGTTAGGCTCATTTATAAGGCTGATGGGATAAAGGATGGCAGGTCTTCATCAATTTAAGTGTAGGGAAGTAGCATTTTTTTTCCTCAGGCTGTGATGTCCTACCATTACTGGAGCAGGGCTGGAAGGACCCACTGGGAATGCATATTATCAGGAATATGTGCAGTTATCCCAGTTAGAGTTGAAACAGTCACCTCTCAGCAGTGTTGGTAATTTTCAAACAAAAAAACAAAACAAATTTTGCTAAGTTTGGTTATAAGGTGCCAAAAGAAACAAGCAATTAGAAGCCAGACTGGCAGTCGTGCAGATTGGGACCTGGGGGCTTTAGGAGTCCCACAGGGTTTGTGGCCCCGGGCAGTTATCGGCTTTTCCCACTAGGAAAACCACCACCGAAAATCTCCAACACGAACACACTCGGAGTACATCCACATCAGTGGGAATAAAACAGGAAATCACAGTTTTATCAGCTAAATCATACCAGGTGTTACCTGTGACTTAGTCTTCCAGCTAAAGGAGAAACTGTTGTTTTTATTCACGTATCACTGTGTGGGTGCACAGCGGCGTCTCTCATTTTCTCTGAGCTGCCTACAGTGAGTTAGATGTTGTGCTTTTTGAGATTTGAAAACACAGGAAGGTGGGTGCTGATTTAAAGTGACTGCAGCCAAGTACGAGTTTTTTTCAGTTTTCCATTAGAAAGTTGTTTTAAATAAATAAAAAAAAATGTCAGGATTTAGCTTTAAATCCTTCAGCCTCTGCAGACTTTTGAAATGCCAGCGCTCAAAAATCTTCCTCCCACATTAGGAGGATCAGGAGAGTTGCGCCATACATGCACGCAGCTCCATCAGTTCTGGAGCAGACTGCCAGCAGTTACAGCGCTCCCTTTTTGTCCGCTGACATTTCAAAATGTGCAAAAATGTACAACCTGAAAATCTTCTGAAGCCGACCCAGACCTTTAATTTTGAATTTTTTTAAATTTTAGATACAAGTAAATATTTATTTATCATTATTTAACTACAATATTAAACCATACTACTGAAATTTAAAGTTTTTTTTTTTTAATTACTTATCACGGTCTACTTGAAGTACCATCAAAATCCACCAGGGGGCCTTAGCCCACACTTTGGGACTCTGGTCTAAAGAAGGACGTGATGGTGGAGTTTGTGGACGTCTTTACTCATAATTTGTTTTCTGGAGGAAAAACTATTAAAGCTGAATGTGTTTTAAAATGAGTCTAGCTGAGCTTTTGGCCGCAGGTATGAAAAACTTCTTTTAAAATCCCTTTTAAAGATCTTTTCATTTCAGAGGTTTTTGTTGTAAAATCTCTTATAACGTTCACAAGCAGAACCGTGAAAAGAGATAGAAAATTGAAATGGTCTGTGGCTTTTGTTATTATATGTTGGGAAGTTTTTGGTTATTGATGTTATTTGGACTCTTCTGTTTTCAGTGGTGTTTAGTTTTTGGGTCGGACTTATTTTTGAGTCCTGGTTATATTTTAATACTGTTAATATTACACTCCTCTGTGTTTTCTTTTGTCCTACTGTGTCTTTACCTTGTGTCAGTTTTCTGTGTGCGTTTAGTTTGGAACTTCCTGTTTTACTATATGTCTCTGGTGCCCTGTCTCCACTCTTTCCTTTTGTCTTTTGTCAGATTGTTTGTTTCTTGATTTGACCTCAACAAAAGGTCAGTTTTTATTACCGCAGCCTGTTTTCGGGTCCTACAAACCTCAACAGAATACACTCAATAATAAACAAGACTTCAAAATCTGTAATGCAGCTGACAACACAGGGACCAAATCACGGACCAAACCCAGCGAATGTTACATTTGTGTAGCGTTACACCTTCGGTCACTTCCCAGAACTCGTGACCACATGAAGGCTGGAACATAGATCACTGAGTGAAGTGAAAGCCTCGACTTTAAGCTCAGCTTTCTGTTACAACACCTGCGTTATTATTGTGGTCACATCAACCCACCGATTTATCAGGTGCTCCTGAGTAAGGTCTCAAAATTGAACTATGACCAGAGAGACCAACACATAATTTTAAAAGCACAGCACCATAAACTCAAACTTAAATTCTCACCCTTCACACCTGACTGCAAAGCTTTGTCGCAGTGCACACTGAAGGTGAAGATGAGAGTGTTGTCACTTTTAAATAAATTGCTTTGCCCAGCTGACCAAAAAGTTTTTGGAGTCTCGAGAAGGTCATGCAGAGAATATATTTATAGATATTTTGACAGGCAGATGCTTTAAATTACCTGAGAACCTTTAATTATCTACCAAAGAGTCAAGGAGAAATGAATTATGGTGATGTGGTGGACACATATATGCACATTTCACACCAGGTTGCCCTGAGCCCTTATTGTGAAGGAGGAGACCGGAAAGGGTGAGGAGGGGGCGGATAGTAGGCTGCCCTGAGGGGAGAAAAGCTTTACACTTCCATATTGGAGTATTCACGTTTGGAGTCCCTTTACTGTTGTGAAGTTTTCCACCAATAAAGCTGAGACTCTACATACCTGGTCGTGTCTCCTTTTATCGGCTCCTACAGTGACATGAATCTCCGAAGTTGGTTTTATCTGCGTCTGTCACCTCTGCTCCCTCGTTAATATTTGTATTCCAGCGCGGTTCCTTTCTCGAGACTCTTCTTCATCTCAGGTTTCTCCCTCTTTACTTTAACTCAGATGATGCTCTTCTCTTCATTGTCAATCAATGCTGATCTCTGATTGAAACCCTGCAGACCGCATGGTGTTTGGCTGAGGACAAACATAATGAGGGGAGCGCTGTTTTCCACTCACATTTCTTCATCAGCTCTAGTTTGCATTGTTTAAAAGCCTGGCCAAAAACAAACCTGTTTTTTTTATGAGGCCAGTGACCCTGCTTGGCAACAGCATGCATTACTCTGGGCCTTATCCTTCCTAACACAGAATAAAATCCAAGTCACATCAGCAGGCAGGTGGACCGGCCTCTGATCCTGCAGTGAAGCTGTGTTTGCACATGGTGAGACCTGATGTGAGGCTGCAGGGCGTCATGAAAAATTAGTGTCTGTGCAGAGAAAACAAGGTGCATGCATCTGATATGGACAGCTCAAAAACACAGTTGAAATCACACAGACTGCTGATGAAAGATGGCCTGTCTGGATTCTGCATTTTGAAGCCTCAGTGTGACCATATTTGGATATATTTGATTAGTGAGCTGCATTCAAAAAAACTTGAAATTCACCAACAGCAGCCACAGCTGAGAAGATGAGTTCAGTAACTCAGCAGAGGTGAGGCCTCACTGATGGGATCTGACCCTGTGTCAGGACCCCTAACTCACGCCTTGATAAAATCCAGAGAAACAAGTTATTAAAGAAGAAAATCCACCCTTCATAATGCTGCTGTCAAGAGAAAACCATTCAAAGATGCTAAAGTTATGTTTCATATCAGGCTGTAAAAACGTTTATTTCTGGAGAATTTAACGTGGGAGTCAAAGTGGAGCTGCAGTAATCGACATTTCAGCGCCAGCTTGCACCCATAAACCTGAACATTATTGAGATCTTGCAGGCAAACGACCACAAACCACGAGACATTAGCTTGTCCATCATTATGGACGTGACAATCACGGTGGTCATGGCCTGAGTTACAAAGAAACCGGTCAGTGACCAACTGTTGGTTGCAAGAGAAAAACGAGTATTCCCTGACCGGTTGGGAGTGTTTGCAGGTTGATGGCATTTGCTGGGAAATTAACCCCCTGGCAACCACTAGGGAAAAATGCGTATTCCTGTGGTTTTGGTTGCTAATATATTTGCTGTGGTCGTGGTTTGAATGGAAGCGACGGACTCTCGGAGCTGTAGTGAAACTGAAACGTGCCACAAACCGGAAAGTGTGACGTTAACATTGTCAATTTGTACTATTTCAAGTTTTCTGCTGTTTGGTCATCAGGAAATTCATATTTTCCCCTAGCAACAGGTGGTTGTATCACATCTATGGTATAGTGGAAAAAGTTCAAGCAGTGTGTAAAAAACCCTCAATAGATGCAGCTTTTCAACCACGCTCGCTAGCATTAGCACTCCACCCTTTTGTCCAAATATGGTCACTTCTGGCTCCAAAACGCCAACATGGCAGAGGCCAAAACGCTAAAGCTGCAGCCACACTGGATCCGACTCGCACATCTCTTGGAAGCTGACGGCTGGTTGCTGGTCGATATTCCAGGCTCCGATTGCCTGAGTGACCTTACAATGTATTTACTCCCAGGTCATATGTTAGGTAACGGTATCAGTTGCCTGGAAGTTGAGAAAAGTTTATATTGGGACCATTTGAGAAAACAACTCAAAAATTCTGGTTAATAAGGAAATAACGTACCGTCACGGGGCTTCCTGATTGGCAGAACTAACTCAAAATTTATTGATGAAAAATTTTGAGATATTTAAATTGCAATAAATTTTTTTTTGTGTGTGGTGGAAACAAACTTCCATATGTTTGGCTCATAAATTTGACAAATCTATTA
>VUQJ01046006.1:0-22655 GCA_015108635.1 Andinoacara biseriatus
TCACTGTGGAGGAGTTTTGGTCCACTCTCCTTCACAGCGGAGCTTCAGCTCATTGAGGTTTGCAGCATTCATTCATGCACAGCTCTCTGAAGGTCCCACCACAGCGTTCAGTCAGGCTGAGCTCTGGACTCTGACTGGTTGCAGCACCTTCATTCTTTTCTCTTTCAGCCGTTCTGTTGGAGATTTGCTGCTGTGCTTGATGACCCAGTTTGGTCCAAGCTTCAGCTGTGGGACAGACGGCCTCAAATGTGACTCTAGAGGAGCTCCTGGTCCACTGGAGCCCAGATCCTCAGCCCTCCTCCTCCTGCTCACAGCTGGTCTGAGGTGTTTGTGCTGAGTTTGGTTTCCTCCGAACGTGCTGCTGTGCATCATGGACAAACATCTCCACATTGGTCTCGTCTGTTCCAGAGGTCCTGTGGTTTGTTTAGAAGCAGCTTTGCAAACCTGAGCTGTGCAGCCGTGTTCTTCAGAGAGGAGTGGCTCTCTGCTGCTGCCCTTCCAAACCAGCTAACTGAGGCCTGTAGAGTCTGAGATGGAGCTCTTGTCTCTGGAGCTTAAAAAGCAACTGGACTTCAGTCAGAACTGAAGAAGCCTTTTGAATCAGAGGTGAAACATCTCCAAGAATTTTAAAGAAGTCCAGTCGCCTTTTTTGAAGCTCCAGAGGCTACTGTGACCTCCACAGACATGGAGCTCTTGGGTTTCATCATAACTTCATAAACACAGGATATATCCACATAATACCTGCAGGGCTGAAACACATTTAAACTGTTAAAGTTTAAATCACTCCAAGAGTCACAATCTGATTCCTTCTGAGTCAAAATCATTTTCTTTAAAGACTTTAAATACTTTTTGTCTACAAATGTGAAAAATATAATGCTGCATTTTCATATTAAGAACAATTTAAAAGGCTTCATTTATGTATCATAAATCATTATATTTCCTGATAAAGAAAGCTCAATGCTGCTGCCGGTTTAAATAAAGAGGCTGAGCGCAGCCTTTCTTCCATCTCTGTTTAGAATGAATTAAAACATTTAGAAAAGACAGAAAAATTCAACTTTTATTACATTTTTTAACAATATCTTGAAGTTTCCCGTCTCCCGAGGAAGATCTGAAAGATGCAGTTCACAGTTTAGGACAAAATTCCTGAGTAGGTTTGAGTGGAGATCGTTTAAGAGGTGCTGAATGATCCATTAGGACTGAAGCATTACGGTCTTCCAGTCCTGGGAGAGCGCTTTCCTGTTTGTTCCCTAAACTGTCCCTAACTCCTCAGCAGTATGCAGGTAAGACGCTGTGCTAGCGTCTGCTTTGCTTAAAGAAAAGAAGCATCTCATCCTATTTTAGCAGAGCTGTTTCTCTAAAACTCAAACAGATGAACTGTTATTGGTTTCCTTTCTTTTCCCGTGACTTCTCCAGCATGTTCGTGCTCCCCTGAATCCAACATCACTTCTCAAAGTGTCTTAATCGCTGCTTTGAAGGCCGAATCAAGATGAAAATCTTCAGCCGTGTGAAGTTTATGGGGTAAAAAACCCCCCCGAACCAAAGCGATGTCTGCCTTGAAATTACGTTTACTGTCACATTAAAAAAAGGAACTTTCTTCTTGTTCATTCTGGGGGAATGAGAGAAGCTTTGAACTGCAGTTGGTGTGAGTGGAGGGAGGTGCACCGGGTGTTTTTCAGCCTCATCCTCAGCACATCTCTGCTTTTCTTTCAGATCCACATCATTGACTTTGATGATGAGAATAACATCATTAATAAGAACGTCCTTCTGCACCAAGCTGGGGAGATATGGCACATCGGTGCCAGTCCTGCAGATAAGGCTGTGCTTACCACCTGCTATAACAAAAGTGAGTCCTACTGTTTCCTTCTGTCTTTGGCTCCATTCGCTGCCTCTTTATGTTTCTCTCTTTTCTTTCCTTTTATCTCTTTTTTTGCATATATCTTCCTCTTCTTTTTTTTATTTCCAGTTCTTATATCTAATGACCCCGTGCAGGGTCTTTAACGGCCCATAGCCGCTCTGTCCTCAAAGGTTTAACATCAGCAGCTGGGTTATAAATCATGTTCAGACTCTGATAGAATCAATACTAATCCGTGAACATGATGAGCCACATGAGAGATAATGGCAGTGGCTGCAAAGTCTCACTGTGGCAAGAGAAAATCTTGAAGGTCACATGGACGTCTCCTGTGGAAATTGTACGAATTCACATCTTTTGGTTTGCTGAACGTTATTTACACAGAATCTGCTCCCTCGGGATGGTCCAAGGCCACACGGAGCCGTTTTATAAGCAGCAGTTCAGCCGAGCTTCGGTGTGACGCTAACCTAGCTGCTAAAATTAAAGACCTGAACAGTCTCACTTGAAACGGGCCTCTGCGCTCGCAGCTTTAACAGCAAATACTATTTTTATTTAAATGAGCAGACAGGAACACGTGTTTCCCACTGTGATGCACATCTCACATCTGTAAGTGTTTGGGAACCGGGGAGACCGACTGCTGCTTGATGTAGCAGCTGCTCAACACTTCAGGGCCTCCTCTGTCGAGCTTTACTCCTGATGTTTCAGTGACTGACGACCAGGAGTGGAGCCAGTGGTGTGGCTTTGGTGATGGTAGGTACACAAAAACCCGGCTTTAGAATCACTAGGAAACAGTTTCAGCTTCTCTAGGAAGGGGAGTCTGTCCACCAGCTGAACCTGGGCCACTTGTTGCTGTTTCAAAAGCTCGACCTGTTTTCCTAGTGGGAGTGGACTCTGCCAGCGCTGCCCTTTGTCATCGGTTCTGTTCATAACGTTCGTGGACACAATTTCTAGGCACAGCCGAGGGGCGGAGGGTGTCAGGTTTGGTGGTCTCAGGATCTCATTTCTGCTCTTTTCGCAGATTTTGTCATTCTTTTACTTCATCGAGCAACAACCCGTGGGGCACAAGGGTGTTTTGCAAACTGGCATCTCCAAGTCTGAGGCCGTGGTTCTCAGCAGAGCCGACTCCGGGTCAGGGAGGAGCTGTTGTTTGGCCTGTTGTCACTGAATGTCAGTGACTTTCTACAGGCTCCATTGGCCACAATAACTTCCTGTGTGGACACCCCTTTACCGTCTAATATTCCTCAGATCAATAATCAATCAGTCAATAAAGATTTAATATTTAATTCAGTGTGGCTTCATTTCTCAGATGCTGCATTCATCTTTCATGCCGTGTTCACTGCATCTGATCGCTGTGCTTTCATGTTTGTGTCTGCTGCCCTCTGGGTCAGGTCACTCTTCAACTCAAGGTTTGTCTCCACGAGACTTTCACCTGCATAAATAAAGGATATTAATATACTATTAATAAAGCTAGACTATGTATTTTGAGGCCGATGGGACAGAAAGGTCCTCTCGAGTATAGAAGGTGTAGCGAGTGTGTTTGCATCACGCAGAGCAGACAGTCATGTCAGGTGGGGGTAGATGGCTCTGGGACTGGGTGTAGTCTCTATGCTCCCCCTCCATCTCCAGCTCCCTGTCAGCTGAGTTCTCCATGCTCGAGTTCACGGGATGACAGCGACGGTGGACGGTCCACTACGCGCCGCTGCACACAGACACTAGCAAAACCCAAATATATAGAAACACAACAGGCAGCACACTTAAGTGCATTAATGCAGTGCTTCCATACGGCCCCTCATGTGAGCAGGGAAAGGTTTTGTTCACAATGATTGCTTGGCCACTTAGTCCGAGTGCAAGCTTGTCTAAAACCACTCAAGAGTCTGTGGACTCGTGCCGCGCTGCTTTTAATTTGACAAATAGGCCCAACGCCTGCCCACACACACTGCCAATATGTACACCAAAAAGAAATGAGTCTTTCTCTCCCTCTGCTCTCCACCCGCAAACTTTTAGTCCAATTACTGTATCACTGTACTCTACTCTACATTTACTCCTCTGGTTCCAATTAGCAGCTCCAGCCCTGGTGTGGATGTGCCAAAATAACTCGTTTATTACGCGGATTAGGAAGAGAGTGTAGTCACATTAGCGCCTGTACATCTCATGCACACACTAACGAACCTTATCCTTATTGTAGTGACTATTTTAACCTGCCCAAGAAGCCCCTGAGGGGGCACTGGGGTGGGACATTAATGGGTGATGCTCTGTTTGTCCATTGTCAAAGGCTTCATTTATTAAGCAGTGATTCAGTTTAAAACTGGTTGATCTCAAGAAGTGCCAACAACGAGGCAAAATATGGATGAACAGAATAAAACACAAAACCCTGTCTGCTGGCACTCATCACTCATTAGGAGTGCTTAAAGGTGGTCTGCTTTCCCCACCTGAAACATACTCAATGCAACATTTTTTTCACACGTATTTAACACTTTATTGCCAATTATTTGACTGATTGTGACCTTAGAAATGAGGGTTTTCCTAAAGTAACATCCTGTGGACGGATTCCTGTGAACACAGATTCAGCTCCTTCGCTTACCTTAAAATGTCCTAAAATGATCAATTTACATGGCGGGGACTTAAGTTAGTAATGTACACCCCACCCTAACAATCTGTGTGTGTGTGTGTGTGTGTGTGTGTGTGTGTGTGTGTCTGCAGCCAGCGACAGCAGGGTGATATCCTGCGCGGCCGTGTGGCGGATGCCCTCTGACTGGGAGACAGGAAGCCATGAGTCACCTGACGACTCCGCCCACAACCCCCAAACCCTGGAGCTGCTCTGTCACCTAGACGACAGCACCCACGGCAACGCTGCCTGGTAGGTGTTGCTGGGGAACCGTTGGAGTCACAGTACAAATGATGCAAGAGCTCCTTTGATCCACCGTAATGTGTTCAGCATCTGTGCTTATTACAACACGAGGTGTTAATGATGGGCTGCAGGACCACTTGCAGCTCAGAGAGGATAAAATGAATGACAGACACGAGATTTTAAAACACCTTTAAAAGTTTTCTCGTCACAAAACGGGGTCGGCAAATTTTACTGTCCAGAGAGACACTTCTGAGGAGTTTCTGACCAAAAAAAATCTGTATGGAGCCACAAAATGGGCTTTATGAAGAAGGACAGGGCCTGGAAGTATAAATGACTTCAGATGATCTGTTAACATGACTCGGCTGGCTTTGAACCGCAACAGCTGTAACGCTCTGCAGGCCACTTTGAGTGTTTGTGCAACTAAATCTAATTAACAGAACTTTGATAAGAAATAGAACTTTAAGCAGGCTCATAGCTTCAAAATTCAGGCTAAGATCAGTCGTACCGGCGAGGACGTGAGCACAGAGCTGCAGGTCCACGGCTCCTGGTTTAGGCAGCCATGCTCTGCTGGGGTTTGCACCGTTGTAAAAAAAATGCTATTATTTTATTTCTGTGGCTTCATTTAATGTAGCTTCAGAATAATATTAATACTATAATAAAAAGTCAGACTTGGATTTTGCAGTGTTGATATGCAGATTTTAAAAATTGTGTCACCCTGTAAGTAGTTTATGTACTAAATGTCTTTTGTAGCTCTTTGCAGTTTTTTTTAGTTAGGCGGCTATACATCATCACTGTTTTATTATTATTATTCTTATCATTATTGAACACGAAGCTCTGGCTGGGTTCTTTGCCGCTGGCTCTATGCTAGCATGCTGTCTTTGCTGACCTCTTTTCGACCTCAGGAACACGTTGTGTCTACTATAATTCAATGTTTGAATAATGTTTCTGTGCATATTAAGTGTTTTGTTTACTGCATGGTTAAGAGATTAAATAGAACTTTATTAATTGGGATAATTATTAAACATGAGGGCACACAGCTGAACCTAACTGGGAGAAAACAAGACGAAGGAAGCAAAACCAAACACAATGCACAAGAGACCATGGACCAGCAAATCAAACCAGGAAGATAGCTGCATAACATTTATGACAAACATTTACTGGCCCTGGGTATCAATTAAAACCTTAATAATTAGGCTAACTGCCTAGTACGTCTGGTACCAATTAGTGACGTAGTGACGATTAGTCTAGTGATGTCTAGTGACGTGATACCAATGCAGTTGGTTTGGAATCATTAAGGCCAAGGGGGCTTTGCAGCCTACATGTTGTAGATCTGTAGTGTCACAAACAGCTGGCTGTGGGCCGCTGATGTTGGTCCTTTAGCTTATAGCTCGCACAGCAGAGACGATAGAAGTCATGGTGAAAAGCTTCCTGTTGGAGCTTCTCATGCTGCTCCTCGTGCTCTCGGGCTTTGAGCTCTGGTGTTTTTTTGGTGCTTCTCATCTTTGTGCTGATTTCCACTTTAACTCCTTTTCCTGTTAAACCCAAATTTCCAACCAGTCAACATTCAACATACAAAACATCCTTTGGACACATACAATATGAAAAAAACATACGATGCACAATACGTCTTATATGATGAGATGACAGATTCAGCATCTACGGCACTAAATGGAAGACATGAAGTGGAAATCACTCCGGGGGGACAGATGGACGTGTTGTAAGGCCTACAGGCACTGAACCAGCCCACACACGCCTCCATATGGGTGCTTTTGTTTCTTTCCTGGCTCAGACTATCGACTGGGCCACATCTCAGATGGGCGGCTGTGGCTCAGGTGGAAGAGCGGTTTGTTTAGCAGTCAGAGGGTTGCTGGATCAATCCCTGACTCTGGATGCCGAGGGATCCTTGGGCAAGATAATGAGCCCCGATGCATCTATCGGGGTGTGTGTGTGTGTGTGTGTGGATGCTAGAAAGCACTTAATCGTAGATAAAAGCACTTTATGAATGTGGATCTGTGATTGGGCGACTGAGACTTGTAGTAGAAGCGCTTTAAGTGCTCAACTGAATCGAGATGTATGAGTACCAGTCCATTCCATTTTACTCAGATTGTAGTCACAGTCTGATCCTTTTGTCTTGCAGTCAGAGCTCCTCGCCATAACTCACAGCCCCATGAGAACAAAAATCAATGGCTGTCCCCCTTTTTTGCTCCACTCTTCATTGTCCGCCTCATGATTGCGATCATTTTTAGAGGCGCCAATCAGTTAGCATGATGCATACTGTAGCAGGTGTCTGGGAGGGAGAGATAAAGATGGAGGAGGAGGTGAAAAAAACAGAAAGATGGAGAGAAGCAGGAGACAGAAGATACTGAATTTGTGTAATTGTGTGTTTTCCTGCATGTGTGTGTCTGTGTGTCAGAGGGCAGGTCAAGCAGGCTGCTGGGTAAAGATTGATGTCTCTGGGCTCCACCATCTTAACACCCTGAGAGCTGTAACCCTCACAAGGGCACCAAACTTTGTGTGTGTGTGTGTGTGTGTGTGTGTGTGTGTGTGTGTGTGTGTGTGTGTGTGTGTGTGTGTGTGTGTGTGTGTGTGTTTGTGTGTGAGTCTGAATTCAATGCTGTGAAGCCTGTAGCCTATGCTGTGCACTATTGGCTTCTCTAGATGGATGGCTTTGGTCTGTTGCCCACCTCCTCCATCTCTCCACGACACACACTCACACACAGATACACACATATACGCCTACCTTATCTAGTGTGGACTGTCATTATACACTGGTCAAGAGAGGACCACTGTTTTTCCAGTAATTTTTAAGAGAGATGAATTACATAAGTTAAAAAAGGAAAAATAAATGCCATGAGGGGTCCAGCAACTTGACAACCCTGTTTATCTATCGAACATCCATAGATGGTGTAACAGCACCACCTGCCACTAGTCCATCTGTGATGGGAAGTTGTCAGCAAGCTAGGTGGAAAGATCGAATCACTACATAAGCATATTCTGCACAAACAGATGTGTATGCTAGCCTGCAGGGAAGGAAGAAAGCTGCTGTTAATATTGCTAATGTTAGCCACAGTTTGCTAACTAATCTGACATTGTATGTGTGTGATGTTATTCATGGCAAAGCAACATTTAAATCACCATTCGTTTACTGGAGAATGTGATTTAGCAGTCAAACAGCTCATAATTTAATCTTCTCTGAAAGGAATCCAAAAAACTTTATTAAATTTATCTGCAAATAATTATTTGCAGATATGACCTGTGCATGTACTCATATCCAACATTATTCTAGTAATATTTTTATTTTTAGTTTAGTTTTAGGGTGACTGTATAGACAGTGACAGGACAGGATACAGAGAGACAAAACAAATAGAAACACAAAGGGAGGCAGTAATACTCAGGGAGCTAATAAACCAAAAGTAATCTATAAACAAACAAAACTACAGGAGCAATTAACAAAATTAATAAGGAACCTATACCACCAGGGTGACAGAGTGGGTGCCCCTGTTTGTGTGGGACTGCACAGCGTTCTCCAACATACTAAGACAGGCGAGTGTGGCTGTCCTCATGGGTCTACTGCAAGTCATGGGGAAAACTGCAAGTCATCATAAAGTCCCAAGCTACATAGATTTTTGTGCAATATAGAGAAAACGATCCCAAAATAAAAGGAAATACAGCTACAATAAAGACTGATAAACTGGTGGAAATTGGTTCTCTGAGAGTTTTTCCCAGTTTTCAGTTATTTGGGAGTATGAAGCCTAAAGAGAGATGTACCAGTCAATGGATACTCCCCCGCTGAAACCTAAATTATGACCAAAGCTAAATCAGAAACCGAAATAGCTAATAATAGCTAATAATTAGGGCCGGGACTTTAACGTGTTAATTTCGATTAATTAATTACAAAGATTTCAATGTGTTAAAATTTTTTATCGCAATTAATCACATTTTTTTAAAGTCCGGAGCTGGAACCTTTGTATTCGTGTGTTTACAGCACGCCTGTAAATGTGATGCACAAGCGAAAAACAACGCATCCACCAACAACAACGATGTGCGATGAAGCCGCTTCTCTTGGTCCACTGAGGGACAACTTTAGCTTTAAAAACGTTCTGATGGGACTTTCGAAAAGACTGCTGTTGTATACAGTAGTTGAAGCTACAAATGTGGGAGGAAACCGGAGTACCCGGAGGAAACTCACATAGCACGGTGGCGTGGTGGTTAGCACTATAGTTACAGACCCTGTAATTAACTCAATTAAAAATTTTAAATGAGTCCCGGCCCTACTAACAATAATTTTAAAGGTCACTGAAATAAATGGGAGCATACATTAGAGTAAGAAGATCATCAGATAAGAACTACACTTTCAGCTTCCTTTTATCCGCATTGCATCTATTTAGCAAGGAAGTTGGGAATGTCACATTCAAATAGAGTACTTTGTCTTTCACCTGCTAAATCCCTCTCTGCACTATTCCACACAAACATACTTCTTGTTCCACATTTATTCTATCGGGATTTGGTGACAATACTGAGTTTGCTTTTTTCTGTTTAGGTGTTATTATGTAAAAATGTTCAGCTTTCGGTTAGTTTTTGTTAGTTTTTTAGACATGGATGCAGAATGTAAGATTTTAGATGAGCAGACCAGTAAAATAATACTGGACACTCAGTCATATAGACAATCTACCATGCAGGACCATGCAGAATGATAAAGATATTTTCTGTGCATTTTTATATTAGTTTAAGTAGCTTTTTTATTTCAATTTTGTGTATTTCTATAATTTAGTTCATTTTATTTCAGTAACTAAAAGTTTTTTTTTCACATCTAATTTTAGTTGACTCTACTCCAGAGTGTTTATAAATAATTTTAGCATGATTTAAAGCAGGACCAACGGGGGACTGGAACAATGTCCCACTTTGCCTGGCGGTCCTTTGTTGGTGAATGTGTAATGACGCAGCAGTCCACTTTTAGATAGGAACACATGTACACACACACACACACACACAGAGTGATAATACCGGCAGCTTGCACCACTCTGTGCATGTTTGTGTGTGTAAGAAGACAAAGAGTAAAGAGATTTGAGTTCTTATGAGGCTTTTGTCTGTTTTGTGTGTTTGTTCACCTGCTTGTGTGTCCACTGTAGCGTGTCCGCATCCTTCATGTGTGTGTTTTCCGGTTGCTGGCGAGTCCCTCCACTCCCAGCAACAATAACACTTTCTCCTTCCCCCAAATCCCCTCATTGTTTGGGTGGGCAAACATTTGAGCCTCTGCCCTGTTGTGAAGCGTGCTCTGAATGGAAATACCAGCAGAGCACACCCAAAAAGCCGGGGCTAAACAAACCTCGGGAAAAATCATGTTTTGTTTTTTTCCTTCCTGCTGCACTCGGTTTCGATTGGGAGCCTTGCCAGATGAGTGCATCGATTCCTGTGGAGCCATTTGAGCCAATCACAGCCCTGGGAGGGAATGGTAAAGCACAGAAGGCAGCGAGGTTGATTTTTTAAAGTGGGGTGTGACAGGAGGGGGTAGGAGGTGTTTATGGGGGTGATTGTGTGTGTTTGTATGCACACATGAATGCAGCTGTGTGTGTTATTATTGTGTGGTCATTTTAAGTGAGAGGTGCTGATATTCTCTGCTTTTTGTCTGTGTGCGGGCCTCGTCATTCAAAAATATGGATGCGAGAGAGTCGACTGACTCTTTGCGAGTGTTATTTTCACTGTGAGTGTCCTCTAGTCTCAATCAATTGGACCCCCGACGTGGGCTCTCATGTGCACTAACCACCTTCTGTGTGTGTGTGTGTGTGTGTGTGTGTGTGTGTGTGTGTGTGTGTGTGTGAGAGATACCATGATGGAGGCATTGGACTGAAGCTTCTAACGGCAGTTTTTTCCCCTCCATTGAAAGCAGCTGCTGGTCAAAAATAATCTGTAGTTGAGGTTGGTGGCAGTTACCTTAAAGGATAATTCCAGTTTATTTTGACTTTAAATCTGCCTGTAACTAGAGTTGCAGCGGTAACCGGTTTCACGGTATACCATGGTATTAAAATGCATGGTTATCATACCATGGATGTTTGCTTATTACCGGTAATAAGGGAAAAAGCCAAGCCAGCGGAGAATCTCGCACACGGATGCACAGCTCGCTCGTCTCAGCTGCCTCTTGGTCAGCGGCGCCGCTCTCAGGTACACAGCAGTGAAAATGGCAACACATTTAACCAGTCTCCATCCACTTTAAAAAACAAACAAAAAAACGCTAAACTAAAATCAGCAGTGTGGAACTACTTCGGATACCCACCAAACGTGCGTGAGGATGGTCTCCTGTTTGCAAACAGTGTGGAAGAAAAGTGGCCGCTAAAGGAGGGAATGCTTCAAACTTGTTGTCACGTCTACGACACCATCCCTCTGTGCAGATTGAAGTAGGTATCTTGTCTCTCTAACAAACGCTCGGTCCACATGCTAACCACCAGCAAAAGTGCTGAGTCATCCGAACTACAGACACGCCGGTGCACATGAAGCTCGTGCTGTGATGGATGCGCATGTCCGTGTTAAGGGCCTTTCTAGACGTGAAAGACGGTATTTACGTGAGTTCATGTTAAAACTTTGTTGCGTATATTTTTCGTCCCTTAAAATCAGGCTCGGCATGAAAGCCTGAAGAGTGAAATCTGTATTATGAAGATGATGTCAGCAATAATCCCCTCTGGATTATTTCACACTAACTCAGCAGGACAGCGTGTTATAAAGCAGTCAGCAGTAGCTGATCAGACACTGACCCAGGATCAGTTTCTCAGATATTAAATATGTTTTTATGGTGATTCATAATTTTACTGAACATTTTAAATGGATGTTTAACAAATTATTTTATAGCATTAAACAAAATCTTTTTTCTTTAAGGTCATTTCTTTAAGGGTCAGTGTAATTTATAATAATATACGTGAAATACGGTGATACCGTGATAACCGTGATACCGCGGTATTTTCTGAGACTCATACCGTGAAAATCTCATACCGTTGCAACCCTACCTGTAACATTACAGGTGGAGCTCACTGCACAAAAAGCTATTTTCCACTTCAGGAACAAGGAGGTTGTCTTTAGGAGCGGTTTATAGAGCTGAAGGAGTGCTGCAGGGTTAGCAATTCAAAGCAGACAAAAACCTCTGGAGCTAAAAAAATGAAGCTTGGGAGGCAGAAGTATTTTCTAATTTAGAGGGCGCTAAGAAAAACTGAAAATTGTCTGCCTTGGAAAGCAGGTGTTGTGGATGATGTTATAATCAAACATAAGGCCTGTGGGCCATCAATTGGTCCAGTCTGGCCCGCTTTAAGGCTTTGGAAGACATGAACACTGAAAAGGAGGACATACATTTCAGGCTGCCACAGCTGCCAGTTTTACAACCTTCTTAGAAACTGAAACATTATCATAAAACCTAACAAGAACAAAAGCTTTCTGTATTTGTATGCATTTATGTCTTTAAGTGTAAGATGTGCTGACAGGTTTCTGTAGTTCTGTATAAGATGGGAAAACTGGCATTGTTGAATTGTACATATTTCTCTTAAGACATCTCAGACTGTTCATCAGTTTTATGAATGGATAGTTTAACTGTGTACATCTGACTTCTTTTCATCAGAAGAAAGGGGTCAATGCTTATGACGTATAGTTTTATGGGTCTGCTTCACTGAAGATCCACATGGGCTGCTTGTACCCAGTAATATGACTTTGACACCCCTGCTCTAACCAGAGGACGGGAGTTCGAGTCCTATCTGGTACCAGATATCTTTACATGATTGTTTTGTTTTGTTTTTTACTTTTATTTTTTACCTTTGGTTTTCTGTGGTGAAAACAACTATGGTTTGGTTTGAAAAGCAAAACAGCTTCACTGTTTTGGTGACAAAGGGCAACCCTGGCACAGTCTCGCACCCACTGGAAATGAATCCGACTTATTGCTGGCAATACGGACCAAGCTCTTGCTGCAGTTGTACAGGGACTTGGGGTTAGCCCTGCAACATCCAGAGCCTTCAGGTACTCGAATCTCATCCACCCCAGGGGCCCTGCCAACAAGCAGTTGTTTAACTACATCAGTAACCTCACCCCCAGTGATAGGCGAGTCGTTCCCCCGTCCCAGACTCTGCTTCATCTACAAAAGGTGTGTCAATGGGATTGAGGAGGTCCTCAGTCTTCCTTCCAGCATCCAGCTATATCCTCAGTTGAAGTCAGCAGCACCCCACCTGTGAGAAGAGCACCCTCTTCCCCTCCTGATTTGCCCGACTGCCAGAATTGTTTTGAGGCAGTCCAAAAGTCTTTTTCCATGTCCTCACTGAACTCCTCCCACACTCCAGTTGCATTCCCCTTGGCCTGCCATATCAGCTGCCTCCGATGGTGTCCACCATCTGGTTTGGGGATTGACACCACAGCAGGTACATGGAGCAAGGTCCATTCGGACTCAATGCCCTCAGCCTTCCTCGTAATGCTGTTCTGCTGGAATTGAAGATAGACTGGGGCCTCTGCCAGGTGTTCCCAGTGCACCCTCACAATACGTTTAGGTGCGCCAGGTCTGTGCAGCATCCACGCCCGCCACCTGATCCAACTCACCACCAGGTCGTGATCTTCCAGAACATGTGGCCTCAGATCTGATGGTACGATTGCAAAATCGATCATCAACCTGTGACCTAGGATGTCCTGGTGCCACGTGCACTTATGGACATCCTTAAGTTCTAAGATGGTGTTTATTGTGAACAAACTGTGGTTTACACAGAAGTCCAATAACAGAGTACCACTCAGGTTCGGGTCAGGCAGACCGTTTCTCCCATTTACAACCCTCCACATCTCACTGTCGTTGCCCACGTGAGCATTGAAGTCTCTTACTTGGACAACAGTGTCACCGGATGGAGCATCCTCCATCCAGCATCCTCCGCCCAGTGACTCCAAGAAGGCTGGATAGTCTGAACTGTTGTCATCTATCCCAGCTGTGACTGGGCAAGAGGCAGGGGACACCGTGGATGGATCGGCCGTCTATTGCAGGGCTAACACAGAGACAGACAACCATTCACTCTCCCCTACACGCAAACATTTACTTTGTGTTGGTCTGGATGAGAAAACTCCTGTGAGTTTTGCACTTTTTCCCAGTGCGGTAGCCCCCTGGCAAATGCCAGTTTGTTTCCTTTGAATGCACTCATTCAGACGCCCCGGGACAAAGTGGAACCACAAGTCTGCAGTCTTGCCCTGGGGGAAAATTCATATGTTGCTGCTCTTGCTTGTCTCCTGATGGGCTGCTGTTGGGCATGTTACATGAACAAAGTGTGCACATACCAAGGACCCTGGAGCCAATCAGGACCTTTGATCTTAAACTTTATGTACAGTATTGTAGTTTTTAAGATACAGAAGAAAATGGATTTTGGTGCCTGTGAAGTGCCCTGTGATTATAACAGATACTTTGTAAATTATCTAATTAAGTCACAACATAATGATGCAGGTCAAATGGTCTGTGAGAGGTGAGACCCACAGTCCTGGATGCTAATGCTGCTAGCTGCAGCTGGTCACTTATAACCATAAAATGTGTTTGAGTTCTCCAAAGAACTTTAAAGACCAAAGGCAGTGCTGGCAGGTACAGAAGACACCAAGATATCAGCAGTTTAACATGTGTGGCACGTTGTGTGAGTGTAAGCTGCAAACCTTTGGATATGTCTTATTTTTTGTTATTTTGTGTCAGAAGGATATTTCATAATCTTTTGCACCTTTGCAAAAAATAATGTCTTTAGGAAAGAACTTGCTGAAATTTTAATCACCACAAATTGACACTGCTATCATTATCCGATCCAGAAAACAGAATTTGTTCAATGCACGTGTGAAATTGTGAGTACTTCCTGTTATAGTTTGAAAGTTGTTCTTTCTTGTTGGAAGTAATTTTGTATTATTGCTTATATAGCACTAATACAAACATTTTTTAACCAAAACAAGAAAAGATTTCTTTTAAAAAATGAAAAATTTCCATGCATTTTTTTTGAATTAGTGATGCTGAGCTACTGTGTCTTTTATTGTGAAAAGAAGGAATGGGAAGAAGCCATTTTTGCATGTCCATAGCACCAGTTGGTGTAGTACAGATCAGGTGACGCTAATGCAATCTATACAATCAACTTTCATCTGAACAATACATAAAATGTTGAAAATGTCTAAAGCTCATGCTGACATCAGCCTTATTTTAGGCGTCTAACCTAACAAACACTGACAAGAGTGACCAGGAAGTGCAAAATGCAATCTCATTTCCCGGTTTGAGGACACATTTCTGCAGCACTCTGTGTTACAACTGTGGGGAAAAAAACCAGCTTTTTGGACTGCACACACTGTTCTTCATGTCCTTGTATTCATGCCTAAGAAGGATCAGGAAGTGTTTGTGTTGGCTCTGGGCTTTCTATAAGGGCGGATTAAACTCATATGGATGCAAAGCACAGCAAAGTGGGTGAACAATCTGATGAGAGTGGGCGAGAGTGAGGGGTGCATCTCTGGGCCAGACGTGGATATATGGGGCTGTAAAACCTCCACAGCTCTCCCAGCAGTATTTACATACATTCCAGTAGACGGTGTGCCAGCTTGTTGCAGCACTCAAGGTCATATGCACATAACTTGGAGTGTTTCATAAGAGAGAGAGAAGAGATACGAGTACCATACCCCAACTGTCTCTGCCTCTCTGTATTGCATGAATTAATTGATCCTACAGGGAAACATGCGGTGTGTGAATCCCAGAGCGGAGTATGTTTTAATTGGTCCTGTGGTGTGCTGAAGTTTGTGTTTAGGAAGGAAGGAGAGGTGGTATCGAACATGCTGCAGTCTCCGTTGACGAGGTCTATGTGGAGCACTGAGGGCTGTGTGTGTGTGCGTGTACGTGTTTGCTTATATTACTACATTGTGGGGACATTGTGTTCCCACAGTTCTTTAGGGGACTTAAGCATAAAGGGATTAATCATATAATAACTTAGATAGTGAGTTTGGCTTCCAGCAGTTATAGTTGAATCCATGAGTTTTGGGACGATGATAGCCACCTCCAACATGTTTGTGGGTCTCTGCCGTCAGTTTTGTATTTAAAAACTGAAAAGCTGCTGTTGGGCTGAGATCAGGTGACTGACTCGGCCACTGAAGAGTATCCCATTTCTTTGCCTCGAGAAACTCTCAGGTTGCGTTTGCGGTTTGCTTCGGCTCATTATCCATCTGCACTGTGAAGTGCGCTTCAGTTCAGTTCAATTCAGTTCTATTTGTACACCACCGAATCACAGCAGTTACCTCATGCTGCTTAAATCAGGGGCTCATCCCGATGCCTCTATCATCAATCATCAATAAACGGCAGTGACCCAGCTCCACTGTAGCCGTTTGCTCCCACTGCCTCCACCATGTCAGACAGATGATGCTTCAGATCATCAGCTGTTTCTCTCCTTCTCCACACTTTTCTCTGCTACAGCTTCATCCTGCTTTCATCCGTCCAAAGAACTTTTCCTGGCTTTTTTCTATCCTTCCTGTTCTTGTTCTTTAAATATATACAGATTTAAAAACAATTTTTTTTTGGTTTAAAATCCTTTAATTTTTATGTTTTTAAGTCGAGATTAAGAGTAGTAAAGGTTTTAAGAAGCATTGTGGGGCATGTTTGATTATTGATCTGTGGAATTTGATGGGTGTGATGTTAGCTTAAGTTCTGCTTTTATTGTTGCCGATGGCATACAAATGTGTGCCCCTTTTGCAACTCACCATTGTCACCTTTACTCGCTAGTTAATTGGTCTTCCTTGTGTACTTGCCGTAATATTCATTGGTTCACTCTTGTTTACAAAACTATTCTAGGGCTCTCACCTGCATACCTGTGCCAGTTATTGCACTGGTATGCAGTCACAAAATACACGCTCATCACACTACCTGCTGTTGCAGACCAAAAGAACCAAGTCTCGCTATGACCTGATGACTTTCACGTTAGCAGCTTCAAATGATTGGAAGCTGCTTCAGAAAACACTGAAAATGACCACGTTAGTTTCTGTTCCCAACTTTGAGAGATGCTTAAAAAATGCTCTCAGAGATACCTGTAGTTGTTTCACTTAATGTATTAAATTACTTTTACGATCTCATTTGCCTTTAACCTTGTGTATGTTTTTTATTTAACACTGTAATATGTATTCTTTTTTTTTTTTGGTAACAAAACATTGAAACTTTCCTTTTTCCCCCCCGAAAGGCTTTGTCTTTCCCAGGCCACAGTTGTAAGAAAGAACAGAATCTGTCTGCCTGGTTAAATAAAGGTTTAAATTTAAATGTGCTTATTCAGTGCATTTGTAATGTTTTAATTGTTTTATTATTTGTGTGATTGTCTTTTACTTGATGTTTTGTATTATCTGTGTATCCCAGGAAGAATAGTTGTTGCTATGGTAACTGAATAAAGCGAGAATAAAATCCACAGGGGTGGTGTACAGAGCTAAATTATAAAAATAAAAAAAATGTGTTAACAGTATAAAAATGAGGTAATTACTGCAAAGTAATACTTTAAAAAATCCAGTCTTCCTGCTTTGTCTGGTTGTTCAAGGTTGGAGATCTGTGGAGTAATTTAGCCGCAGCACAGCGCGAACTCCAACACAAACTCCACACTTAAAGTTAGCCGGCTAACGCTGACCTGTTTAATAACACTGTCACTAGCAAAATAATATCGGGATTCCTCTGAGCTCCTTTAATGCTGAATACAGGCTGACGTGCACTTCTTGCTTAAGTGTCCACGCGCACGGCGCCCACAGCAGGGCATCGCTGCATGTCTGCAGCATCCATGGATTCGGCGGTGTCTCTAAAAACAAGAATCCAGAGAAATCTCCGATAAGATAACCTGACTGCAAGTTTACTGCACGTTTGGACCAAAGACGTGTTCAGTTGGTTTTAAAGAGCTGACTCCAGTCACGACTGCTTTATGAATTATTCTTACTGTGAAATGCAGAAGCTGCAAATTTGGGACAGTTTGACAAACGCTGTCCTGTTTTCTCTTTACCACCAACTCATTGTTGCAGCAGTGTTGCAATAGTAAACTTAGCAAGCAGAGTTCATAAAGCACACTGTTAATTACTTTTTAATACACCAAGAAAACAGTTGTGTGACGTGAATAATAGTCGGTTTAGAGCCTCACCTGGACTGCGTGAGGCACTCTCACCTCGGTGGCTGGGCTGGCCGGTGTTGTGTGGGTCAGATGTGGACCTGTGGCTGAGTCGAGGCAGCAGACTCTCCCTGAGTCAAAGCCACAGTTAGGCCAGACAAAAGCTTCATATTGGCTTCAGTACAAGAGCTTCATGAAGTTTTCAGGTGGTACTCAACAAAAGATTTGGTCAGTTTTTTAAAGTTGTAAAAGGATGATCATTGTGTGACAGGCTGGTAACCGATGTGTGGGTGTGTTCACAGTCAGATCCACCTCTCTGTTTCTGCAGATACGAACAGTTGCGCCTTTGTTTTCACTTTTGTAGCTGTGTCATTCCCCATTGGAACGCAGGTACACGTCGGTGACCAGCTGTCCCTGTTTCTGTGCGTCTGCACAGCATTTCTTTATCGTGAGGTGATTCCTCGCATTCTGGCTGCCTCTGCAGGACATGCACTTTTCTAATGTTTTTACCCATCGCATGTGAAGACAGCAGGAAAGTGCTGGTTAACCAGCCTTTTGCTACCAAGCAGGAAACGTCACCATAAAGTCACCGACGTTGGTATGGGGGGGCTCTGGCTAGTGCTTTGGTTTGTACTGGCTTATGCATGTCGTGCATGATTCCTGCAGAGCGTCTTTGTTTCTAACCTCTGTTCTGTGGACACGCTGCGTGTGACAGTACGAATCTGTGCTCCTCTCCGTCGTAGTCTTTCTGTGGGGATAGTGAGACGAGCCAGTCGCCGGTTGTCTGTGCAGTCTTTGTGCTCTGACCCTGCACAGAGCACAAGGACTGCACATATAGGAATGTGAGGAATGCATTAAGGGAGATTCAGGAAACTATCTTCCCTTTTAGTCTGCAGGTTTTGAATGCAAGTCCGTGTGATGTCCTCCTAAATGACAAAAAGAAGGTTGCATGCTGTGAGTGCGTCCATGACTCGCTGCTCCTCAGGAGGGCAGTAAAAGCCGCCCCTCGGCAGCTATGAATTTACAGCCCTTATAAATTCCTCTCCCTCCTCTTCCTCCCTCCCTGCTCCACCTTTTCTAATAGCACTGTGCATATTTGAAGCCTGGATTAAACCCAAAAGCAAACTTTAACTTCCCCTCCTTTCCTCTGTCATTTCTTTTATCTCCCCTGAACACTCTCACCTCCACGCTCGCTTTTTCAAACGCTGGCATTGTTGCTGCCGCTTCAAGCTGACAAATGAGTCCAAGAAAATGGAGTTGTCTAATTGATGAACTCCTTAAATAAATGGCATCATTTAGTAAACCTCTAATCACAGCAGTTTTATAGCCATGACAGACATCCAAACCTTCAGCCAGACCACGTCTGCACCTCGCTGACATTTTACATCCTTTAACCCAGATTAGACGCAGCTGAAAAGTCACACTAAATCAAAACCTAACAAGCATATAGCAGCTTTTCCCGGCCAAGGTTATATTTAGCTTATTGCCAGGTCTCTGACTGCACTGACACATTGCTTTTAAAGCTGGCAGGACTCGGAGTTAAAAGCACTGCTTTCTCACTTGGGCTGTGTCCTCTTTCTTTGACCATGCAGTTGGTTTCTGTCTTTATTTAGCTGCTAAACCATCCAAAGTAAGAGGTGGGAACAAAAGCATACAAGTGATCCCATCAGCATCAAGGGAATAATGAAAAACAGTTAGTGCTGCGGTGTGTAAGGTCCCCCCAGAATACATACTTTAAGTAGAGCGCAGAGGAGAATCTCAACTAAAGAAGCTGCAGTAAAGAATCGATACTCTGCAGACGGCAGCGCGCAGGGACGAATCAAAGTCTGCACTAAAAGCTCTACTGTATTTTACTGTTGGAGAGTAGACTGACAGAACTGGGTCCTCTCACCATGCACAGCTCACTTATGGGCTTTTGTCACTTTCGTGGCTGCAAAAAGCTGCTAATGTGACTAACTGCACTCACAGGGCAGCTTTTAAATGGGAGCTAATATTCTTTCTTCTTCTTTTCTCTGTGATCAGAAGGTTCTGATTCTGTCCATAAAAATGTAAAATCCTCACCTTACTTCAGTTTGACCTCTGTCTCCCATTAAAGATCATCTTCTCGTGCACCTCCGGGCAGATTTCAGCACTGCTGTTATTTCACCGCCTCAAACATCAACTTCTGTTTCAAACCGGCCTGAATTTGATGTGGAGGATCAGCGCTGGTGATGAGAGCTGAGCCCAAGGCCACAAATCATCTCTTTTCATTTGAAGAGTCCAAAGTTTCTAAACTCAGTGTGCGAGACCAGGAGCAAGCTCTTCATTTATTGCCCGACGTTCATGGCATCCTGCGCTGTGAGTTTGCTCCTCAGCGGGGAGATCTACTGTAACCTTCTCAGACATCTGTGGGAGAATGTTCCGAGGAAGTGGATCGGAAATTTAGTGCGTGCCTCAGAGCACTTGAAAATTCAGGAGGTTTTGTGGCCAAATAAGCACAATCTTCAGTCGCCACCGGCCACTCTGTCCAGATTTTCCTCCCTGTGACTTTGTCTACTTCCCAAAATGAATATCTAAGAAACACTAAAGAAGCTCCAGCACACTGTTCCCACAGAGAGACAACGGGACTTCCGCAGAGTGACGTAAAAGCAGCATTAACATGATCCCGAGGACCATGAGAAGATGAATATATGAGATCATCCAAATTTAAATCATGCAGTTTTTTTGATTGATGTATATGTGGTTCTTGTGGTAGATGGTTATATTAAACATGAACAAAGTTTCTAATAATGAGGTCAGTGCAGGAATCCCTGTGAGCCGAAATCAGGCTGCTCAAACACTGTTTATCAAATTTTTCTTACTCTGAGATTTGTGTGATGTCACAGAGAAGGCAAGCCCCACCCACTTGATGTTGGCAACTTCTGTTTGTGAGGGACAGCCAATCAGAAGAAAGTTGTTTTTAAAGGGGTGGAGCAAAAACTGCTTGTTTTAAAGAGAACTGAGGGGCTGCACCAGGACCCAGTATAAGAAAAAGAAGGATTATTATGACTTGTGGATAATGCAAGTCTGCCCTAGGAGAGCAGAAGAATGGAGATATCTTTATAAGGAGAAACTGAACTCAGGACAAACCCATTAGTGTTATTACTGTGATGGACCACCTTTTATTTTCATTTTAGTTTAAATTAATGTGAATAAAACGATTTAGCATTCTGAAAATACTAACTTTTCATGTTTATTTGTAACTTGTTTATATTTATTCATAATCTAGGCTAATAAGGGTAGAAGCTGCACTCGATCCACTGCGGCTGTGGATATTATCACGTTTTAGACCCTGACAGGGCAGGTACCTGTTTTTCTGCATTCACTCATTCCAAGGGGATACCACAATTGTCACAGTGCCACCTACTGGCAAGAGGAGGTGTTTTTCTGTCTTCCCACCCACCTTTTGCGGACCTGAAGTCATTTTTGATGATGTCAAAAATAACATACAATTTGGCCCTTCAAGTTACTTTTTGGACATTTTGCCTTCCCATCCAATTAAGAGGGTTAAGCTAAATGTCAAAAAATTAACTTGAAGGGCCAAATTGTATGTTATTTTTTTTTAAATCAATTTGCGGACCGGAAGTATAGGGTGTGTCCAGATCTGGTCTGCGGGCCGGGAGTTTGACACCCTCTGAATCTTCATGTTTCAGGGGCACATTGGGCTGAATGCAGCCTCTCTGCAGTTTCCACTTTTAAAAGGATCCTGCAGCAGCCGGGTCTGGTAGTTTTTAAAGGGATTGTTCCTCTCTCGCTCTCTTTTTTGAAATAGGTAGGTTAATACACACTTGGTACTCTGGTGAGTATCATTGGCAGCAGAACAGCGTATGTGGATTTGACTCAAAATAAAGTACAGCGAGCTTATGTTAACAAAGGCGCGGGTAGCGCAGTGCAACAGAATGACTCACTGATGGGTTTTCAATAGTTTAAGACAACAACAGGGCTCCATGGCACGGAGGAATGAGACGTATCAGAGCTCTACTGCACAGAAAAATCACTGATAATGCTTCTGTTATGTTCCTGAAAACCCTTGACATCATTAAATGCAAGTTTGCAGAATTTGACGTTGGTATTGCTTGTTACAGTTGGAAGTTCAAAACACAAAGTAAAGCAAAGTAAAGCAAGTTGCCTGAAATCAAAAGAGCTGAAGGTCTGAAGTTTTACACCCATTTCTTTCCATTTTACACCGGAGTAAGTGTAACGTTGGTTAAGCCCAGGAGCCATGCCTACCATAGACTGACAATAAAAGATGGAAGCAGCGTCCATGACGGCACCCACCTAGAAGCCCCAACATTAGTGTTTTGGTTGTGGCTATGTTGGGTTTTGGGGCCAGAGATACCTGCTCATCGCTCAGTAACATCCACAAAAAATCCCAGAATTTCACTTGGCAAAACTGGAGCTCAGACTTTTTGGATGGTCTGTTAGTCCAATAAAGTGCACAGCAGCCATATTATTGGTCAGATAATCCACACGGGTGACAAAGGTAAGACGAAGAGGAGCAGCGGTGAAGCGAATACAGGAAGTAAAACATTTGTTCCAATAAAATGGAGGGAAAATGAGACTGTATGTGCACAGAGGGCCGCTTACGAAGCAAGACACAGGTGGGAATAATTAAGGTCAGTCTGGAGAGGAGGGAAAAAGAACAAAGGCAGGAAGTTAAAAAAACATGGGAAAATTAACTTTCAAAGTACAATGAGAAGGAACCAAAACTCAAATAGTGCTAAAAAGAGAGGGCGGGTGAAACACAAGAAAACCAACATCTGAGTGCAATGCCAGATAATTAGATCAGCTACAGCCACCTGTGTCGCCACCCGCCTGTCAGTCAGAGAGGCCACGCCCCTAATAATGCAAACTTTAAACAGGTGAGGTA
>VUQJ01046006.1:36698-57017 GCA_015108635.1 Andinoacara biseriatus
CTCTGCGTGCAGCTCAGAGGCACTCGGGTGAAGCTGCATAGAGAGCTGATGGTTCAGGCTGGTTCAGAGGGGGTCTGGGCCTCAGCAGTGTGTCCTGGGCCACCTTGAAGGATCACCTGATATTCTCTGCACAAGCCAACTATCTTCTCAAAAATCCAGCTTTGTCCATGTTGTCTGAAAATTTCTAGAAGCACGCAGAGACGAGGCCGCGAGATTATTTGGTTGGCCTGGAGCACGAAAAGGACTCGACCCATTCCACGTTACTTTGGTTTCACCTTCTAATTTTTGGTATACGTGATCATTCCAGGCTTGGAGATCCCGTCCAGTATCTAAGGTGAACTGCTGTTCTCAGAGCTGCCCACTTGGGATCACATTACCAAGACACATGCTGTGGCAGTGGCGCGGTGGGTGGGCGCTCGCCCTGCAGCCGGAGGGGTGCCAGTTTGAGCCCCTGTCCCTGAGCTGCGTTGTGTCCTTGGGCAGCACATTTAAACCACATTGCCTGCTGGCAGCGCCGGTAGGTTAGTTTGGTTTGGTTTGACTTCCGTGTCACTGTGATTCTGCTCAGCTGTGATCCCCGCCTGCTGTCGCTCCCCTCATCATCGCTTGTGTATTTATTGTCTGCTTTTCGCCTTTGTCCTCATCATCATTCGTTCCTCCTGCTGTGCGCTGATGTTCATGTAGTCAAGTCAAGTTTTATGTGAGCTAGTGTTTTGTGCTGCTGGTACCCAACCAGCTGTTTTGTCCTTTGTTCAAGCTATTAAAGCTGAAGCTTAAGTTTAATTCACGCCCCTTGAGTCCTGCATTGGGGTCCTCTGCCTTGCCACAGCAGTTGCATGACACAACCAGTCACAAGGGAAATTGTGTATTCTCCAACCTGCTGGCAAATTCAGTTTTATTCAGTTCAGTTGTGTGAATAATAGAGCACCAAATCACAACAAACAGTCGCCTCAAGGCGCTTTATATTGTAGGTAAAGACCCAACAAATATACAGAGAAAACAGTCAAAATGACCCTGTGTGAGCAGCACTTGGTGACAGTGGGAAGGAAAAACTCCCTTTTAACAGGAATCATCCAGGCCTTTATATCTTTAAGACATTCCTGCATGTTAACTAATTGATGTGCGTCATCAGTTTCATGGATAGATAAAGCTGAGGATCATCTGCATAACAATGAAAATTTATGCAATGCTTTCTAATCACGCTGCCTAAGGAAAGCGTGTCATTGGGCACTGACAGAAAGACAGGAGACTGAGCTGGAGGTGGCAGAGCTGAAGATGCTCCTTCATTGAGAGTGAGCAGGAAAAGATTAGAAATGAGTTCATCAGCTCAGAGTCAGAGAGGCTGAGATGGTTTTACATGTGCAGAGGAGGAAGGGGGGGTTATACTGAAGATGGAGCTGCAGGCAGGAGGAGAAGAGGAAGACCTCAGAGGAGGTTCGTGGATGGAGTGAAGGAGAACATGCAGAGGGTTGGAGTAACAGAGGAGGATGCTGGGAGATGGAGGCAGATGATCCGCTGTGGCGCCCCCTAAAGGCAGTAGAAAGAAGAGGATGTTTTCTCTTGTGTCTTGTTTTGGGTTTTGCTTCACCTGTGCCGACTGCACCTGTGCCGACTGCACCTGTGCCTCGTGTGTATATACATTAGCCTTTGTCAAAGAACTGATGCAAAGGACACATCAACTAAAAAGCAGTTTCAGAGATGTAGATCACCTTTTCTCACGCCCACGTGACCACACTGCTTCCTCGATAACTAACGGAGAGAACGCCTCGCTGCCACATCTTCTGCTTTCATGGACTATTCACTTGCATCCAGAACAAAATGATGAATAAACTCGAGTTTGCGTCAAAAATCTGGTCATGTTCAAAAACACTAGAATCTGCTACACCATGACTTCAAGGCACAGTTCCCCACAGACAGAATCCGGCTGCCACAAACACTCAGCGGTGACTGTACGAGGCTGGAAAACCGTCTCAAACACACACACCGTTCGCTCCTGTCGAACGAGTTTTACGCTGTTTTGTAGCCTTTAAAAAAATATATCAAATGAATCCATGACCCAGTTTGAAGCTGTGCTATAAGTTTAGATGAAATGATGTGAAAAATAAAATGACAGACCCCAGAGACTGTTCTCCTCAGCTGCAGCCGTCCTCTGCTCCAGTTTCAGGAACATCTGTGTCGTTTCCAGGCTGCTGTTCTCAGTCAGGAGCCTCTGAACGCTGCAGTTAGTCATCAGCTGGTGAGCACGGCGGAGCCTCCGTGAGCGAAGGAGGAGAGGAGGCCGAGGAGGACTCAGCAGGACGTACACATACGCTAACGGTGTCTGCTGATGTGTTTTTAGAGTCAATTAGTCTTTATTGTCTCTGGTAAGGACATCAACGCTTCCACTGAAAGCAACCAGATTCCATTTTTAGGTCCTCGAAGATGTTTCATCCAAGAAGCTTTAACCCCGAGTGTGGCTGTCACCTTCAAGGTGGTCCTGAAAGTCACACCTTAGCTCATGACCTGCATGACTGAGAACCTACGCAAATATCCTCTCTTAACCGTCCAGCAGCAGAGCCTGTACAATCAAACTACACTTAACCTCTTCCACCAGGTCACGACAGGTGGGTTAGGTTGGATTTTAGCCAGAAGCTAAAGATGCGCAGTTCTCAATCAGAGCACAAACATGTTCATGTGCATCCATCCATCCATTTTATACCATCTAGCCCCTCTGCCAGGACCCCACCAGGGGCAAAGTGGCTCAACAACACAGCTCCTGGGACCTCTCAGGCCCACAAACCTCATCACCACAACAGGGTGGCGAGTCATGGATGGGGACCAGAATTTTCCCAGAACCAACAGCAGGGCCGTGACCCTCAGTAGTGATTTAGCAGTCGTGCTCATTAAATTTCAGCAGCATCAGCAGCCGGCGAGCTCGTGTTTGAAGCCTGGTCTGTGCAGCTGGGCAGGGTAAGGAAGCTGGGACGTGAAGTGCCGCGCTTCGGATTGTTGCCATTTCATGAAGCTAGTGAAAAAAGGAGAAATCTAACTGCATACTGAGGTCGTTTGCATGGAAAGCAAAGATCAGCCAAGTCAGCTGATGTCGCAGTGATGTAACAGTCTCAGTGATTTTATAAGTGGCTGTTTTTGAAATGTTAAACTTCTTTAGACTCAAAGAAACTGAAACAACCTGTAGGTGTTTCTTAAAGGGTGGGGCAACAGGTTTGGTGGCCCGCCCCCCTTAAAGTCCCCTCTCCTCTAAGCAAGTGTCTGACTGAAGCTCTCTGTGCTTCTGCAAAACAATGCAGCTCATTCCCTGCAGCCAGAAAAACATCACGAGCCTTTCAGATGAGACACATGCACATCCTCTCTTTATTTCCACCCCTGACCTTTAACCTTTTCTTTTTGCAGCCCTCTGACGGAACCACTCGACCCCCCCTCCGTCCCCTCTTCCTCTGCCCTCTCGCTGCCCTTGCTGCCCTCCCACCCTCCAGCCCGGCCGTGTCGGCCCAAACCTCCAATTTCTGCAGTCAAGAACTCCCATCTCCCCTCTCGTCCTCCTCTACCTCCATCCACCCCTCCATCCCTCCCTCCTCCCCTCCCTCCCATTCACGCACCTCCTCCCTCTCTCCCCTCCAACCCTCCTCCCCCATCGTTGCCTCCCCCTCTCTCTCCTTCTCCCATCTCCACTCCTCCTCCTCCCCTGCTGTCTCTCCCGTCTGCTGTCTCTTCTGATCCGACACCCTCTTTTTCTCCTTCCCCTCTTCCTCCTCCCTTATCTCTTACAGTCCAATCCTCCTCTTCTTCCTCACCCCCCCCTCCCTCTGTTTTCCCACCATCCTCACCAACCCCTCCGATGCTGAGCTCAGTGGATCAGCTGGTGGGGAGCACCTCTGTGTGGCAGCCCAAGGGACTCAGCCAAGAGCAAACCACCAGCATTCTGGAGAAGGAGCGAGCCGGAGTGAGGCGCACACTTTTATATCTTTGACACACAGATTTCACCTGAAAGCGCCATTAAACTCAAACTAATACATCAGCAGAGTTACAGCCACCTGGAAGGCTTCAGTTTGTCTGTGTATCGTAGTCTGAGAGGCTCCAGAAATCGATTTTTATGCACTTCATCTAATTTTTCACTTCCAGAATGCCCTAAAACCTGTGTGGCAGTGACAGCACATTCACCCCATAATTAGTCATTGTTAGCCTTTTGAGTATTAACCCTTGCATTAATCGATTTTATGCAGACAGCTGACCATGTTACTGTATCTGGTGTTAATTAAAGAATATTTAACCTGTAATTGGTAATAATGAAATGGATTTGCCTTATATATGGCTGTAATTACCCTATAACTGATTTTCATTAATTACAAGATTTGCTTTATGCTAATTAGAAAATGTAATTCTAATGGGAAATAAAGGCAACACACCCCATAATTGATATTAACTGTGGGGTATTTACACTAAAATTGGTTATAATTACAGAGCAACTGGCCTAATGATACAGGTTCTTTTAGGGGGTATTTACTATAACTGATATTAATTACAGGGTACTAACCCTATAACTGATAATAATTAATAGTAAATGTATTAATTACATGGAATTTACTCTGTAATTGTGTAATTACAAAGTAATTACCCATAGCTGCTGGTTATTACTGGGTAAATACTAAAATAATTTAATGTTTTGGGGGAAAATGCTTTTTGGAGAATTTTTTTCAGGTAAAATATTGCAAAAAAAAAAAGTTTTAAATACCAGGAGTCACAGAATCTAACAGTTCGGGGGTACCTGAGGCAATTACTCCATGACTAACAGAAGAGTCAGTAAAACTACACAATATTTTTAGGTAGTAAGTACTTTATAATCATAATAATTATGGGGTAATTACAGGTAATGATGTCTGAGCAGAGATCTCCAGGAGTAAAACGTGGATGTGAGGCTTTAAGCGAGCTGCAGCACCGAGGTCCTGGGATCCGCTGTGCCCCCTCATTTAGCTCCTCATTAGCAAAGACCTTCTCCAACCGTGACGCAGCGCAAGCATCGCATTTCCTGCTGGATTTCATGTCAGAGAAAAAAACTCACTATAACTACAAAACCAGGACCAACTTCCTGTTTTGCTTCAGAAAATTAATTTTCAGTTGCATATAATTTTGTCTTTATGGGACCCATTAAATGCACATTTGTGCAACACTGACATGTAAAAGTGGCCTCTGCAGCACAAAGATATCAGTGTCAGGTTTAAAAAAGCCCTTCTGCTGTTGCTCGACAAATGTGACTCACTCTGTGCACATGTGTGTTTCTAAAACAGGCCTCAGATTCTTACAGTAAATCACGTGACCTCAAAGTAAAAAAAAACACACACTTGTTGGTATTTGCAGGCCTTCCTGGTGCACACCACAGAGGACGGAGCCGCCGTGACCATATCTGTACGCCTGCCCAGCGAGCAGGGGCCACCGCTCCTACGCAACCTGAAGATCAAACAACACAAGACGTGTATGTGTTGCTTCTAGTGTGTCTGAAGCTTCAGTGAAGTACAGACATCGCACAGAGTTACACAGAGTTACACAGAGTTACTCATTTATTCTCCTTTTTCTCTGCCTCAGTCGTCCACTTGGAGGGCTCCGCTCTCGTTTTTGATGACATCTTCAAGCTCATCTCCTTCTACTGCGCCAGCAGGTAACACAAACACCTGCAGCTGCGTGCACTCTGTCGCACAGCACTGTAAAAACAAGTCTACTGTGCACACAGTATACACAGCACGCACGTGCAGACTCACATTCACATGCATGTGCACACACGACTGCAGACAGCAGCACTCTTTCACTACCTGCTTCCATTCACCCTTTGTCCAACTCAATCCACCAATCAGGGATGTCCTGGCTGTCCCGCTGAGGTTACCCACGGCCATTACCACGGCAACTAAGAGAGAGGAGCTGGAGATCGTTGCTGCTATGGGTTCAGGTAAAATAACTCTGCAGCCCTGGTTCATTGAAGTCAGTCTGATTTTCACTGAAGCAAACATCAGCACCCAGCAGACAGATTTGATAGAAAATAGTCCAAAGTTACAAATCACATTTTAATCCTTAGATTTTATCAGATGGACACATTTTCTGGTGGTTTTGGACAGTTGTCAATAACAGGTTGATGAAAACTGAGGATGAAGTTACAAAATGTGTGAAGTTTGATGTTTACTGAGGCCTAAACTACTAAACAAGTTTGGGATGTTTGATACTGACCAATCAGATCTCTGGAAAATAATGTCACCATTCCTGGACGATGCCTCAGAGTCTGAAGGTTTTTAGGCCTGTCTGACAGGAGGAATTATTCACGAGGTTTTTGTGAACCACTGAGCTCCAGCTGCCCTCAAACAGCAGCAGTAAGCTCCTCCTTCATTCCTGATTGCTGGCGGCGTCCTAAAAGTCTCAGCTGATGGGATTGTAACGTACCTCAGAGCAAACTTTTCAGAGACTTTGTACATTTTCTATAAGCTTTAAAATGGTGAAATGATGCTAAAACAGGACTTTATGCTTGGTGCTCTGTTGTTTCAGGCTGCAGCTGAAGGAATCTGTCCGACTGTGCCTTAAACCCTGGAGGGACGGGTTAGGGTTACCTGCAGCCTCAGAGTCTCAGTGCATTACTGTTCATACAGCTCACACACAGCTGTGCTGCTTTCAGTCTCTATCACCAGTTTAACCTCAGCAGATTTTTCTGATATCGTACTTTTACCTTCATTGCAGCTGTGCAGCCTTTTATTGAGCCTTTTGCTCATAGCTAGACTGGCGAGTTTAAACCACCTTCATCTGACTGTTTGGGGCTGAGGAAACGCTGAACCTGCAGAGACCCTAAAAATGACTCAGACTGAGCTGAACATTCAGTGAATGTGTGCCTGCTGTATAATCATGCTGTGAGGGAAGATGAGGAAATGATGAAGCTAAGTAAGGTGAAGGTAAATCAGTGCCTGCTTGTGTTGCAGATTTCTGGATGTCTGATCTGAACCAGCCGGCTGAGAACAAGGACCCGGTTCCACATCAGGACCACATGTACCTGTATGTGAACTCTGTTCCTGTGGAGGACAGACCCAAAGACCTGAGCCCCTCCTCCTCCACCTCCAAACACGAAGTCACCATCAATCAAAACATCACCTCCTCCCTGCAGAACGGAGAAGCTTCACAGAAGGTCAAAGGTCAAAATAAAACAAGCCAAGACATTAAATACAAGCGCCCCCCACCCCGACCCCCCAGCCTGGGCTCTGGGTCCGGGATAGGCCTCCTTTTCACCCCTCCACCCGCCTCACCTCAAGCGTTGTCTTCTGCAACTCCAGAAGCTGAGAGAAAAGAGGAAGGAAGGGGAGGAGTAGTTGAGAAAGAAGAGAGGAAGTCGGCGTTAACATCACCTCCTCCGTCGAGACCTCCCGTCCCCCCGCAGGGCCGAGCCGCTCCCCCTCTGCCTCCTGCTCCACTCTGTCGCACCTCTCCTTCCAGAAAGAGCTCCGAGCGAGCGGCAGGAGAAGGGACAGAGAGAGAGAAGGGACAAAATGCTGCAAAGAAAGCAGAGAGAGAGGAGGGAGGAGAGAGAGAGGAGAAAATAAAAAGTAAATCAGGTCTGCTGTTTGAGCACGAGAGCAGTGGCCAGCAGCTGGAGGAGGAGGAGGGGGCAAACAAGGAGGGAGAAAGAAGAGGCAAGGAGGAGGAGAAGGAGGACAAACTGAAAAGCAGCCCCCAGTGCTTGCTGCTGGGAAAGAAGCCATCCCGCCCAGTACCTCCACCGAGGAGGAAACCAACCAGCCCGGACTCGGCCCCGTGCCCCAGTCAGGGTGGAGGAGCCAATCAGAGCACTGGGATTAAAGTTCCCCCTCCATCCTCGGCACGGCGGCCCGATGTGTCGCTGTACTCACCACAGGGGGGCGCTATCCTGGGAACCAACCCTGATTCCAGCTCCACCAGCAGCGCAGAGGAAGACGGAGAGCTGAACCAGGACCTGGAGCAAAATCACAAGTAGGTCTGCGCCCATCACCTGTGCTGGGTATGACCCCGGCTGCATGGCTCCTAGTGGTCACTCATGGTACTGCAACAACAAAAGTCCACAGACTCAGACACCATCACAGAGACACCAGCAACACAGGACGGCTGGAGACGTTAGTTTGCAGTTTTAGTTTCACTGTGTCAAAGCCGACGCTCTCACAGAGAAGTCAGTTTTAGATTTGTGATGTATACACACAATATTTAATTATGATCCATTATCATATGGTAAGGTATGTTTGGCCCTCAGGCAGATGAAACAGCGGCTGCAGACGATTTCAAACATGGTTCATGTTGAATAATTGTTTTACAAAAGCATTAAAAAAATCGTTCAGATGTTTTCTTAGAAGTAAGAAAAGTTTTTAAATATACTTAAAGAACCTAAAGCTACCAAAGTTTTCTACACTGCGTTTCTTTTTGATCAAATATTGCCCACAACATTTAAAAAAATCCTAGAAATGTTCAGCAGGTCCAGCAAGTCCAACACAGAAGTCCAAACAAACACTGTGCTGCTGAGCAATAATCCTGCAACTTATTCCAGCGCCGTCATTCCAGCAGTCAATGTGGACTTTGAGGGGCTCTAAGACAGGACGGTACCCCAACTGCAGCCAATATCAGTGTACGTCCTTGTCCAATGAAACCCTGTCCAATTCACAGGCGCCATCTTTCAATCTGGTATCTGTTCTTCTTAATTCCCAATCAGAATTTGAGGAATATTTTTCCACCTTTCAACATTTAAAAATGATCATTTTTTGTCCCTTATAAACACCACCAAGTGTTGGACTGTTGACACGAGGCCAGCTGGGTCCTTGGATCTGGCTGATTCAGCCCAACAGTCAGTATCATCATTATGATGCAGTGGAGGTTCATCTGGCCAAAGCAAAGCTGCATTTATCAATGATCCGAGAATCACACAAAGTGCAGTCCATGTCATGCAGACAGCCCTTGAGGTGTCTCTGCTGAACTCGCAGGGCTGATTCTGCCAGCAAATCGCTGCCTGTGAGTGGATGTTTACACCGTACAGCGATAAGAAGTGGGGCTCCAGAACAGACCCCTGCTGTACACCAAATCTGATAAAGTACAAAAAAGGCTGCTTACCTTTACCAGATACCTTTGAGCAGGCTGAAAAACTAGATTAAAAATAAAAAAGCCACCTTAAATGCACCCATAGTATCACAACATATTTAGAAAAATGTTGTAATGTGAGGCTGGTTGTCCTGTGGTTTCAGATGTGGCACACCTCCTTTCGACCACAGGAGATTTTGATATGATATACTCTGATGCAGCAACACTCAGGAAGGAAATTTGTACAGAGCTGAATGCTTCTAAAGGTTTTGAGGTCAGTGTGAAAACCTATAAGACACCATAAGCCTCAGTAAGGACTGGAACTCAAGCTCAGCTGTATCACTGTGCCGGCCAAAAGGAAATCGGATTTGCAAAATGTTTATGAATTTAAACATTTCTAAAAACATCAGGTGTGACACGGACAGCGCGATGGAGAGGTAAGGTCAGACTAAAGGCATTCCTTTCTTTACAGCCGCCCTGCAGAGAGTCGCAGATCCAAAGCACCTGTAAGAAGAACCTCCACCACAGTAATGTTGGACCGGGCCCGCTACCGCCTGTCCACCGTCCTCACCGGACTCATCAGCCACGAGCGTCGCCTAACCCAGCGCATCGTCGAGCTCGCCAGGGACCCTTTCAGCTACTTTGGCAATCTGGTGGGTGCACAGAGGTGGAAACCCCCCACCTGTTCAGTTCAGCTATGCTCCCCCCGGATGGCCGAGTCACGCCCATTGCTTTGTGTTTAGGTGAAAGAGCACCGCGCGTTCACCTTGGAGACGATGTCGAGCCACTCGTCCTCCACGGAGATGTTGCAGGAGATCAGACAGATGATGACTCAGCTGAAGAGTTACCTGCTGCAGAGCACAGAGCTGCAGGCCATGCTGGAGCCACAGCACCAGTACACGCAGGACAAACTCGGTAAATTCAAACGGATTTAGTCACTCAGATTATTTTTAAACATGTTCAATGTGAACTTTGCAACATGGGGAATTTTGAGATCAGTCATTTCCTGTAGCTTTACATTACACGTCACCATCTTTTCTGTGGGGAGCAGAAATAAACTGTGACATCAGTGTGCAGAAGAGTTGTCTAAAAGGAATGAAGGATTCAGTAATCCAGGATAACGTGGCCTCTCCAGCTTCAGTTTGTTTGTTTTCATCCAGAAATAAGATAGTAACTGCTGTGTGTTTGTGCCTGCAGAGAACATAGTGGAAGCTGCGCTGTGTAAAAGTGTACTGAAGCCCCTGAAGGAGCCGATCTACCAGAGACTGGAGAAACTGCACACCGATGACAACAACCTCAAACAGCTGGCTCAGAACCAGGTGAGACACAGTTACTGCTGCAGGCCTGCAGGTGATTCCCAGCCTCTCTCACCTGAAGGGCAACAGCACCCCCCATGTCCGAATGTTTAACTGTGTGCTCCCTATTGATCAGTTATGGTTAGTGATCATTTCAACCACACTACTGGCCACACTTTTAGCTGATATTTTCCAGTGTTTTATTTATAGTTTTAACAAACTTTATTCATACTTTTACTGTGTGATCAGAGCTGCTTGGATTCTTCATGATTCTGATTCAACAAGATACAGGAAACATCACACAGCAGTTTCTGTACTATTACCATTTCCTTTGCATCATTTATTCATGTGCCTGTATCACTGTGGGAGTCACTGCTGTACGGCGGCAGGCATGTGCTTTGTGATGCTGATGGTGTTTGTGTTGTTGTGTGTCAGTCTGTAGTTCTGGGCAGCACCACCACGGCATTAGGAATTACCACTGCTATCCCCGAGGCCTCGTCTATGGAGAAGATCAGCATTAAGCTGAACAATCTCCATCAGGAGTACTCTCCTCAGAAGAAGATTGAGCTGCTGCTGAAGGCCTGCAAGATCATCTACGACTCCATGTCTGTCAGCTGTCCAGGTCAGCGCCACCACCTTTAACTCTGCATAGTTTAATGCACCGGCTTCAGTTTCAGTGTCCATCATTTATTACAAATGATGTTTGCATTTGCCTCTGTAGGGCGGGCCCACGGCGCTGATGACTTCCTGCCTGTGATGATGTACGTCCTGGCCCGGTGCAATCTGTCCGCCTTGCAGCTGGATGTTGAATACATGATGGAGCTGATGGACCCGTCACTAACACTGGGAGAAGGTGCAAAAACATACACTGCAGAAGATGCTGAAAGTGCTCATGTACGCACTCATCACTGATTACATCACTGTGTGTGTGTGTGTGTGTGTGTAGGTTCCTATTACCTGACCACCACCTACGGGGCGGTGGAGCACATTAAGACGTTTGACCAGCAGAGGTCAGCAACGCGTCAGCTCAGCAGAGAAGTTCAAGACTCCATCCACCGCTGGGAGAGGCGACGCACCTTCAACCAGGAGCGCATGGCTCAGGGATCAATACGGGTACACACGCACACACACACACACACACACACACACACCAGGTTATCACAGTGAGCTAAACTGTGGGTGGTGGAACATTTTAGTTTCTGACATAAAAATAAAAACAACATAAATGTAAAGAAACGGTTCTGCAGCCTGAACTAAAATAAAATAAAACACAATCGAAACGAGAAGTTTCTTCAGGTCAAGTCTTCATCAGTTTGGTGAGTTTGGTTTCTTCAGGCTTTGGTGTCTACATAACTGTGAGTTTACTGCCTTCACAAAGTGTTTGAATTTCTTAATCATGATTAAAAAAGATTCAAACTAACATTGAAACAAAACTGATCATTTTCAAACAGCTTAAATCTAAACTGAAACCAGCAAATCCACTAAAATATTCACAAATCGGCTCATCAGGTCTTTACATCAGAGTCAGAAGTTGCATTTAAGATAACCTGAAAGTTTCAGGCATATGTGAGACGTGCAGGCTCAGATTGAGACTTAGACAGTTTAGTGACATCCTTGAAAATATGGCAAAGCAGCAGATCCTGGAACAGCCACAGCAGCTCTGACAAAGAGCACACAGGAGAGGTGAAGGTAGATGGAGACGCACCTTCAGACGATGGGAATGAAATTAGAGCAGAAGCACAAACTAAACCTAATCAACGATGCTCAAAAAAACAGGACTCAAAAAATAATATGTTCACATCCAGGACTGTGTGACTGTGAGAGTCGCTGACTGCACCAGTTCTCTTCATGTCTTCGTTTATGTGTGCAGGACTTCCTGACAGTGTCCTGTCCTGAGATCGGCGTCAACCCAAAAACCCTGGGCGTCCTCCCCACGACCACCATCCAGCAGCTGTCTGAACAGTGCGCCGCTCGCTTCGAGCAAGGTAACCCCACAGCAGCACGTTTAAGGGCAGCGTGAAATCCACAGAGGTTAGAGCCACACAAGCCTTTACATGCTAAAGGTAGTTTAGCTCAGCTAGAATAAATACCAGCAGCAGCACCTGTTCTAAATCTCACTGTTAAGGTTTTATAAAGGTGAGCGGCTGCAGTCAGTCTGAGCTGGACACAGGTGGCCTCCCATCAGCTGACGGTGCCATCAACTGTGAGTGAAAGTGGTCACTCTTGGTCACTGCAACTGCAGCTGGTGACCGAATTTCAGTCACTCTAGAGCAGGAATGCTCACATCCAGGCCTCGAGGGCCGGGGTCCTGCAGGTTTCAGATGTGTCCCTCATCCAACCCACTGGAATCCAATGGCTGAATCACCTCCTCAGTATGCAGCCAAGTTCTCCAGAGTCCTGCTAATGACTCAGGTGTGCTGAAGCAGAGACACACCTAAAACCTGCAGGACAGCGGCCCTCGAGGCCTGGATGTGAGCATCCCTGGTCTCGAGGGACTGAGCCATCAGCAAACATCTCAGCGTGCAATAACCAGCAGCTCAGTTAGAAATAGTTCTAAGATGAAAATCAGAGGCACAAATTCATCATCTGCTCCACCTGCTTCAACATCGCCTGGAGATCCTTGGTGGACTTTCTAGTAGCAGAAAGTTTGTGTTCACCATAACTTTATGTCACCTTTTTTACAACAAAATATTCCCAATCGAGCAAAGAGCAAGAAAATCAAAATAAGCTCAATAACTCAAACTTCAGACCTCCCAGTCTAGAGGCCTTTTGTGACCTCACCGAGCTGGCGGGGTGTCAGAGTGTCTGTTTGGTCCCTCGGTGTCGAGCTTCAATGCCTCGGCTGTTTTGGTCATGTTCACGTTTCCTGTGTGTGTCTGTGTGTACCGTGTTCAGTTAGTTCCTGTTTTATTGTGACAGTCTCGTGTTTCCTGTACTGTGTTTAGTTTTTCTTCCCCTCGTTTCTTCTGTATTATTATGTTCAGCTGTGCCCATTCCCTCACTATCCCTTTGTGTGTTTATTGTCTGTGTTTCCTCGTAGTCGTTTTTTCATCCCGCTGTGTGATTTATGTTCTGTCCCTTGTTCAAAGCTCACAGTTCATGTTTTGTTCATAGATCTGTTCATTGTGCACCTGACCAGCCCCGCTTCATGTTTAATGTTGTCACTAAAGCTTAAGCTTAAATATAGTTCCTGCCTCTGAGTCGTCTGCCCCGCCCGCCACAGGACAAAACAGTTCCTTCCTCTCTCAGCTGCTTCTTTAGGGCGGCCACAGCGGATCATCTGCCTCCATCTCCCAGCATCCTCCTCTGTCACTCCAACCCTCTGCATGTTCTCCTTCACTCCATCCATGAACCTCCTCTGAGGGCTTCCTCTCCTCCTCCTGCAGCTCCATCTTCAGTATCTCCACCCTCCCTCCTCTGCACATGTCCAAACCATCTCAGCCTCTCTGCCTCTGAGCTGCCCTCTGATGGACTCCTGATCACTGCCAGTGAAGATCTGAGCATCTTCAGCTCGGCCTCCTGTCTTTGTGTCAGAGCCACCGTCTCTAAACCATCCATCACAGCAGGTCTCACTGACATCCTGCAATCCTTCGCTTTCACTCTGGCTGCTCTGCTTCTGTCACAGATCACCCCTGACACTCGTCTCCACCCACCCCGCCCTGCCTGCACTCTCTGCTTCACCTCTCTTGGTCACCGTCTGCTGCTTTGGATGGTTGACCCCAGGTATTTAAACTCATTCACCTTCACTCCCTCTGCATCTTCACCATCTGTCTCCTTTGGGCAGGTGAACTGGAAAAAAGTGTTAAACTCTAAAGGCAGTGTGACACTTTGTGTGTGTGGTTCAGATTCAGTGCTGGTTTGAAGTTTCCAAGTGTGTCTCTAGCTTTCTTGGCACCTGACAGATGACTGTCTCAGCCTGAGACCTGTTGACATCGACGGCCCAGGTGATGGCAAAGGAAAAGAAGAAACATGTTCCTGTTGCACTTTGAAGGATTCTAGTTTAACAGGAGGAGAATTATAATGAACATACTGTGAAAGCCCAGGGTCAGGGGTCAGGGTCAGGATTGTGGTTAGGGTCACATGGATGTCAGAGGGATAACCTCCTGCCTGTCAGTCACATCCTTCTGTCAGCTGCACTAAGTTTCATTCATCAATGTCATAAATGCCCACAGAGCACCAGCATGCTGGATAGAGCTGAAGAGCAGCTTGCAGCATTTGCTGCAGTACGAGTTACATCTGCCTTGTCTTCCAGTGGTGGTTTGGCTTTAAGTGCACTAAAGATACACTAACACACTTTGTGATGTATAGATAAATGCATCACACCACGATCACGTGCTGCTTGCAGTCGATGACGATACAGTAAATGCTCTCAGGTGGAGAACAATGTGACCGCAGCAGTGAGCAGATATATTTGCTCTCTGGGCTGCACAGACCACCTACTTCCCTTTTTGGAAGCTTAACAGTGTCAGCGGTTGCACATTACAGCAGATAAACTGACAGTTATTGACAAACTGTGGCAAACTGTGTCCAGTGACCTCTGCAAACCCAGACCTGAGTGAGCAGCAGAAAACAAAACAGCAGCCTTAAAAAAGCTGCTGAGGTTTCAGCGCCATCCACTGTTTAATGCACAGATATCTCTGAAGCACATACAGGTTACTTAAACTGCTAAATTCCACTTCGACACGTCTTCAGTGAATTTCTAAAGAATCGTCTCCACAGCTGATGAAATCATGTGACCAACTGAAACCCAAACCACCAGAAGCTCGATGTTCGCTCACAGGAAGAGAGGCGGCAGGATAATGTTCAGTCAGCTGAAACGGTCAGCACTGACATCCTGAATTTGATTCATGTTTGCTGAGCCGCACAGAAACCTCACGCACTCGCATTTACGACACGTTGTATCCCAGCGGAGGAGAAATGAGGAATAACTGCAAATGATTTTAGGAGCTGATGGCACAGTTCTTCCCTCAGCATCACTTCACTCAGGAGCAAGTTTGAGGTGCTTTGACTTCACCTGCGTGAATGAAACTTGGGCAAATGTTTTGGCTCTTTGACTTTTTGAAAGTTTTTGAAACATAAACATAATAAAGGCATTACAGTGTTGTTTTTGCCAGTGCATCGAAGTCTCATGTCTGTTGTAGCAGTTCTCAGAATCCTCGACATCAGTCATATTAATGATTTTTGATTTGATTTGGACAATTCTGTAGCAACCTTTGGCAGGCCGGGTGTGGCCCCAGGGCCATAGTTTGCCCACCCCTGACTTAGAAAGTGTTCTGGGAACGCTGTTTTACCTCCACTGCATCTCACAACAGTCTGATCTGTGTCGCCCTTCAGCCACTCTGACTCTTTGTTCAAGTTAAAATATCCCTTCACTCATAGGCTGCTGTAGTTTACATCACACTGCAGTCTGATCTGTCGATCCTACAGTGAGATGAACATGATGATGATCACAGAACTGTGTGGCGACTCCACCCGAGCGGGACGGGGTCTGATACTTCCTGTCTTTTGTTAGTGAGGATGTTCAGACTGAAAACTGTTTGGTTATGACCGCCACAATCTGTGAATCTTCTAGTGAGATAATGGGGTTGCTGTGGCTTGTGAGTGGGTCATCAGCCGGTGAGTGGTTCGAGCCCAGGATCCACCTGCTTCCTCCAGTGTGCATGTTGAGCAATCTTGAGCAAGAGGCCGGAGTTGCCCCAGATGCATTTGTCAGTTGAGTGTGTGCGTGAATGCTTAGGCATAGTTTGAATTAACAGAGGAAAGTCTTTAGAGTGATCTGTTAGAGTAGAAAAGCACTATATAAGGACAGGTCCATAAATGCATCAGAAGCACTGCAGGAGAAGAGATGAGAACACAGTCGTGGTCCTTTGGAGCCACATTCATCTCCTTTCGGCTCTTGTCCTCTGGGAGGAGCTGAAGAACATGACTGTGACAGCTTCAGTGGGACTGCAGGTCACAGCCACGAGCTGGAATGTGTCTGTGTGGAGTTTCCTCCAGAAACCTGTTTCTGCATCAACCAAACACATGCAGGTTACTGTGTGTTAGCCAAGGCACCACCTTACATCTGAATGTGATCACAGGCATCTGCGCACTGCTCCTCAAACTACAGAGGCATTCAGTACAGAGAAAGAGGGAAAGGGGCTCAGCAAAGGATAATTTATGGAATTCTGCACAGCTAACTGTTGTATTGGTTATTCAAATATATTGATGTGCAGGTCTGACTGCATGGATGGATGGATTTCACTTTGTCTGTGCAGCTGTTCCACACTGACTCTTGTGACTGTAATGCTGTGACAGTCTTATTATCGGCTTGCTGAAAATCAGGATTCCTCTCAGGTCGAGGTGATTCGGTCTTGTTTGAAACTAGTTCTGAATGTTTTGGACCAAAAATCAATTTGTGCAGTTCTGAGGTCGAACAGCTCTTTAAATTTAAAAGTATTTAATTTAATAAAAAGTAGATTTGATGGTTTCTGTGAAGTGGTTTATTTATTATCCTTATTGCTTTTTTTGTAATGCTTTTATAGTGGGTGTGTTTCCTCACACTTCCACACAGTGTGTCATGTAGGGAAATATGAGGGAACAATACAAAGTGTATAATAACATTTGGAGCCTATTCCAGCTGACATGGGTTTAGAGGCAGGCTAGCCTCTGTACGCCAGCCTGTCGCAGGGCCAACACAGAGAGACCAACAGCCACTTAGAATCACCAATTAACCTAACCCCACTAACTGCATGTCTTTGGACTGTGGGAGGAAACCAGAGTACCTGGAGAAACCCCACGCAGACACGGGGAGAACATGCACACAGAAAGGGGGATTCGAACCCAGGCCTTCTTGCTACAGTGCTAATAACCACAGCACCATGCTGCCCTTTTAATGTGGGGTATCCAGGATAATTTGTGATGTTATCCTTTATGATTATCACTTCAAGAAATTAGATTTCAGACACTCTTTATAATTCTCTGCTGTTCATTATAAGTTTTCTAGTGGTAGAATTTATATGTTTGAATGTTATGAATTTTGTTTTAATAAAATTCAGGTCAAACCAGGTCTTCAGTGTATTTAACAGATTTTTCTGCTACATTTAAAAGTTGTTCCAAGTTACGTAACAGTTTGGACACACTTTTGACTGGTACTGTATTTCCATAGAACAGGAAATTGTGTTATTTGCAAACAAAATTACTTTGCGTGTCTTTGGAACTGCGCATCACTAATGTGCAGGATAAAAAAAAACAGTGGCCCCAAGAGAGGTTCTTGGGGAACACCACACAACAAATTTTAATTTAGACTTTGTGGCTCTTCAGTAACAATCCTGTAACACAATGCACTTCCTGCATTACTTTTACATTTCATACACGTGATTTATTTGGTCATGCCAGAGGAGTTTTAAATGCAGAAGTGATATTGAAATGTAGTAAAGCAACACTATACTTCATCCACCACTGACTTTGCGTTAACCAAATACAAACTTTAGAACCACAATAACAACACCAGCTCTTCCTGCAGACTTGAAGCCTCAAGCTGGGTTGTAGCACACAGCAGTGTATATGATTGTTATGCAGCCATTATACGCCACTATAGCATATGACCACTGTAAATGATGTAACTCCTAATAAGATTTCAAGTTGATTATTGCAATTGTGGAGTGCTATAACAATCATATAATAGCATGGTGCACTGGCTAGGCTAGCTCATGAACGTCTGTGCCGCTCTAATGTACTCTTCTTTTGTAGTGTGCTTGAGCTGCCCCGAATGAGCCAACCTGCCTCACCAGTAAATATTCTGTTCTTATCCAGATAATTAAAAAGGCTCATCTTAAAGATAAACAAGCAATTGTCTATCATTACTACACAACGCAGAGTCGAAGAGGCTTTTTGGACCAGCTTAGTTCGTTTCTTTACCAGAGGAGTCGCCCCCTGCTGGACATTAGAAAGGATGCAGGTTTGAACATAGACTGTATATAAAGATGGATGTAGCCACCCATTGGTTTTGGACTCCTCATTATGAAGTATCAGCGTTAACTAGCTTGATTATAGACTGTATTAGAGCATCACACAAATACGCTCTAATCAGCGCTCAGCAACATCCAAATAAAATCTAAGAATTTTACCCAGTAAACAGGCGTTCAGCCTTCTTGGATGGTCTGTTAGTCCAATGAAGTGCACAGCAGCCATATTATTGTCAGGACAGAGGTCCAGCTCAGGGACTCCAGTTAGCTAAGGTGAAGCCTAGCAGACAGCTAGCGGCTACAGCCGGCTGTGCTGCCATCTGCCTACCCACGCCCTTAATAATGCAAACTTTAAACCTTAACTCAATTTCAAGGTGAATTATAAAACCATTGTCCCAAGCTTTTTGTATCAGGTTCTAAGCATGTTTATTTTTGCTGTAAAGTCAGACATTTTAACACTGGAGTCTCTGCTGGAGCCTCAGGTGGACGTTAGAGGAACTGCAGCTTTGGTGCTTCAGGGTTGGCTTCAGTTTTCAGCTTCTTAAGGTCCATCTTTTACATAAAGTCTTTGATTCTTTCAGAAATTAAATAAAACTGAGGAATAAAAGCAACAAATACTCTTCAAAGTAAACCTTGGAAATGTTCTGTGAGGGAAGGTCTTTCGTTAATATTACTACTGAAGAGTTTTTAAATTTAGGGACTTAAATCCTGAAGTAATTATTAACCTGACATTCAAATATTTGGCTGCATACCTCATAATCTGCCTTTTTCCATCACTTAATATCAGCTTGAAGCCAGTCTAACTCTTCCCTGAAAGTGGAAACCCCAAATGTCAGCAATCCTGGAAGAACATTTTTTGTCCTGAAGTTTTAAAAACTTGAACACAGAACCAAGATTTTCCTCAGACTCTGGGAGGACACTGACCTAAATATGAGTCAGTGAGTCATCACATCTGTTTTTCCTACTCTGGCTTTCTGACTTACAACCCCGACTCCCTCCTCTACACCACACCATCCCCCTTTCCCTCCACACAAAAAGGCTCCTCACTGCTTTTTTCACTCATACATATAATCACAGACTGCTCTCAGACTCACCCCACGTCCTGGGGAGCAACGCTGGCCTCCATCATATCTCCACAGACTGACTGCTCGACTGCTCCGTCTCTCTCAGCTCCATCGAAAACCCCGCCTCCTCTTTGCCCCCTTTATTCTTCGTCCTGTTGATCGGAGCAGGACTGAATAAGGAAAAACTACAAGGCAAAGGGGAAATATGTTCCTTTGTGTCAGCCCTCCCCTCTGTTTCAGCCTCGACTTCCTGAGCTGATCGTGAGGCAGGAAGAGGCCGAGCACTTTGGTCAGACTTCCCCTGCTCAATCTCTTTTTAGCTTATGACACACACAAGCTTTGCTTCATTACGCTGCAGCTGAGCTGAAGCAAAACTGTCAAATCTTTTAATTTCTGCACTTTTTTCTCGTTTACATCTCGAAAACTCTTACAGAAATATGATCCCTTCCTCCTCCTCTTTTCCTCCTCCCCTCCCCTCTTTACTGTTAAAGTTTTCCAGATGCTCAAACTGTGGAATGCTGAACTTCATGTTTCCTGCAAGCTTCACTGTTTTCTGACCCTGTTTTCTTCTTCTCACCTCCTCCTCCTCCTCCCTGCTCACATTCACATTCAGTAGAAACTCCTCCTGTGTGCTTATCTCGTCTCTCATGTGTAATCTCTTTTCCCCGAAGACAATTCTGCCCAGAGAAACTATTAAGATTGGACTGATACTTTAAATTAAAGCGTCCCTGCCTTTTCTCAGACGTCTTGGGATCAAAACCAACAGGGAAGACTTCATATTTGCAAGTTTGGGAGCTTTTAGAATAGACAACGCTGAACAGTGAACAATAATGTTAATCAGAAACTCTACAGTGTGAACAGAAACACCGTCTCAAGGTCTCTGCCTCGGAAGTCACTAAACAAACTAAACCCCCCTCTCTGCTCTGATGGCTGCAGCAACTCAGGCTGCACTAACTG
>VUQJ01046006.1:57241-80917 GCA_015108635.1 Andinoacara biseriatus
TCAGCAGTGAGCATCCACTGGAGGGCGCTGCAACACACAGCATGATCCTGGGATAAAACCAGGAAACCTCATTACACGCGCCGAGAGTCATGGTCAGTCATTTTGTGCAGTGTTTTCATCCTTGGCCACTCGAGAACAGCGGGGAGCGGGGCTCATTAAAAACCTGCTGTGACCACGGTAACGCCGCCGAATAATCACACTGCCGACGCCAAAACAAATCTGACCTTAAACTAAAGTCTGATCTGAAAGATTTAACCAGCATTCACTGATTTTTCTGGTCTGCAGATGAAAACATGAAGACTTAAAAAAACATTTTTTCTTTTCGATAGAAGACCTCGAGACAATAGATACAGTTCCAGTTTAGATGTTTAACAGATTTCACAGCACCACGAGATGCTTTACAGCATCCTCCATTTTGATTTGGGGCATGAAGCCAGCAGCGGCAGAGAGTTTGTAACGGCAGCATCCTGATAGCATCACCTCCAACCACCACAGCCAGCTGCTTCTTCTACACACACGAAGCTTCTGCCGGCCTCAATCCTGAACTGACCAATCAGCACACATTAGCAGAAAGCTAGTGTTTTATGATCAAAATCAGCTTCAGAGAAACTGAAGGACAGAAAAGTCGTTTTGTTTCACTGTCCATGATGGATTCACGGAAACGTCAAAAAGCCCAAATGACGTGGTCTTTATGTGTGGAAGCAGGTGGAAATAATTATTTTAGCTGTTTAGCTCCATTCACTGCTATTGAATGAAGACAGTCTCACGTGAGCCCCCTGCAGAGCCCCTGGCTGAACTGCAGCTAATTACTGAACAAACAGGAAGTAGGATTGGCTCACCTGGATCTTTGCCATCGGTTTCTCATTAAGATCCACCTTTGACTCATTGTTTCTGGTTTGAAAACACCAAGCTGGTGATGCAACTACAAACCAGTCAGTGACAATGTCCATCTTGCATATACAGTCTGTGGAAACCAGTGTTGCTGCAGTGAACTTCACTGACTGGTGCATGTAATAACTTTGTGTAATTATACCTGTAGGAGCATCAAACTAATGTGGGGGTCTTCTTCATGTGTCCTGGGCTGCTTTCATGAGCATAAATTCCTGCACATGCATTTTCAGACCTCAACAAAGCTGCCCTGATTATCAGCAAGTAACAAAACCTGGGATGTGTCCATATATTATAATGAATAATCAATGTAATGTTATATATTTTATAAGATATTTCTGCTGGCTCTTTGCTCGTCTTGGCCGCTCTTACAGTGAAAATGTGATTTGTAGTATGTGTGTGAGCTACAGGCCACCATATGCTGTGCCACAGGCCTGCTGGGATGCGTCTGAAGAGATTTCTTTTATCTGCTTTCTGAAGACCGGCGCTGCATTCTGTTTTAGCTGAAATGACAAGCAAGTATTTGATTTAGGTGAATCATTTGTTTACCAGGAGCCGGCTGCAGGATTTGACTGCATTTCAGTATTTTCCACAGATGACAGTGAGTGAGCAAAAAAAGAGCGGATCAGCTGTTTGTGCAGCATGAGGTTTCTGCTCCAGATGGAGAAAGACGTGACTAACGGAGAGGATAAAGCCCTCTGACAGCCACACGCTTTACATACACATAAGGAATATATAACATACATGTATATTAGTGATGCATGCAGCTCTCATTGCTTTGTGAAGCCTGATTTTTAAGATTTCAAGGTCAAGTTTTGAATGCTGCTGTGATCAGGCTGAGGTCAGGACTCTGTGCAGGCCAGTCAGGTTCTTCCACACCAAACTGGCTCCTCCATGTCTTTATGGAGCTGCTTTGTGCTCTGGTGTGCAGCCATGTTGGAACAGGAAGGGGCCATCCCCAAACTGTTCCCACAAAGTTGGAGTATGAAACTGTCCCAAATGTCTTGGAATGCTGAAGCATTCAGAGTTCCTTTCACTGGAACTAAGGGGCCGAGCCCAACTCCTGAAAAACACCCCCACACCATAACCCCCCCTCCACCAAACACGTACCGCTCCCCTGGCAACAGCAAAACCCAGACTCGTTGTAACAGTTGTAAGTGTGTGGTGTCTCTTTATGACAGTCGAAGCTTTTGTTAGTGATGTCACAAGTGTGCGTATGCACGGAGACGGACCTATATTTTTCCAGCTCCCAACTCTTAGTGACATTCCAGGTTGTATGAACACTGTATGACACCACAGCAGCTGTTCAACCGGGCTTTTTAAGGTTGGTGAAGGGTGTGTTTATTAAGGGAAAACACTGGAATTCCCAGTGCCAGTGTGGTTGAGTGTTTTTGACTGTCTGCTGATCACGTCTCCCGCCTCCTCTTCACCGCCGACCACAACCCAAACGTTACATCGTTCATCAGATTGCCAGATGGAGAAGTGTGAGTCGTCACTCCAGAGAACGTCTCCACTGCTCTAAAGTCCAGTGGCGGCGTGCTTTACACCACTGCATCCGACATATTGCATTGAGCTTGGTGATGTAAGGCTTGGATGCAGCTGCCATGGAAACCCATTCCATGAAGCTCTCTCACACTGTTCGTGATCTAATTGGAAGGCCACATGAAGGCTGGAGGTCTGCAGTGACTCTACAGAAAGTTGGTGACCTCTGTGCACTATGACCCTCAGCATCCACTGACCCCACTCTGCGATTTTACGTGTCCTACCCCTTCATGGCTGAGCTGCTGTCGTTCCCAAGCGATTCCACTTTGTTATAATCCCACTAACAGCTGACTGTGGAATATTTAGCAGTGAGGAAGTTTCAGGCCTGGACTTGTTGCACAGGTATCATCCTATCACACTGGAACTCTCTGAGCTCCTGAGAGCGATCGATTCTTTCACTGATGTTGGTAGAAGCAGTCTGCAGGTGCTGGTTTATACACCTGTGGAAGGGACCGGAACACCTGGATTAAATGAGTTGGATGTGTGCGTGAATAATTTGGCAATATATGTGCTAATGCTACCTAGCATAGTTAGCAAGCTGCATCACACAGAAACAGATACCTGATAATAAATGGACAGTCTCTTAGTACAATTAACCGTATTATTGGTCAGATAATTGCATTAAAATGCAGAATTCTATGAAAAGATGTCAGACAGTTCTTCTGATATGAGACTTTTTTTTGGTGGTTGTGGTGGTGGTGGAGGGGGGGTGGTGGAAAGGGGTAGATCTGAATATATCGCCATCACCCTGGTGGACATAAAGAAGTTGAAGCACTAAGTTCCCCACATATAAACGTACCTGCTGCCAGCTGCACTCACAGCTGTTCATCCTACTGAACACAACATGCACAGCTGTGCAGTGTGGACACAGATTTACAGGCTCTTCACTGTTTTCAGACACATGTATGTTTCCACTGTGCTGACTGAAATCTTTCTTTCTCTCCCTGTGCTCCCTCCATCCATCTCCTGTCTCAGTTTTTATTCCAGTAGACACACACATTCACAGAGTCAACACCACTTGAGCTCGCATTGCAAGCCAGCATAATAATAAAGGGGAGTCTGAGTCAGTCTTTGTCTCTGTCAATCACGCCAAGCATCACGGAAACGACTGGCCCAGTTTTAACAAGCCTGTGGCGGAAACCTTTCAGAAATACACGATTTTGTTTTGTTTTTTTCCGTGCATTGAATAACTTAAATAATTCTAATGCCCTCATGTGGCCTCATGTTTCACTGTGCAGTAAACCAAAGTCTCCTGCCGGCCTTCATAACCATCCATTGGCTAAATACTAAGTGAGTCTAAAGTGCTTCACTGCAGTAATGGAATCAGGAAAGTGCTCCATCCATCCATGCAGGGATCATCAGGCCTTCATCTTCCCAGCCACCTCCTCCAGCTTTTGTAGAGGGGCAGTGAGGAGTTTCGAGTCAATGACATGATCTTTCCAGTTTGGTCTGGGTTACCTGGGATATGCCACCTAACCTGTAGGCATCCAGGTGACAGGCTCTTTTTGATGTGGGGAAGCAGAGGTCTACTCTGTGCACCTCCTAAATGTCCAAAGTTCTCACCTTATCTCTAAGGCTGAGACCAGACACCCTTCAGGAGGTCGCATTTAACGCTTTCACTCAAAGCTTGTGGAAACAAATCCAGCAGCCATGCTATACATCCATCCATTTTTACCACTCATTCAGGTCCAAGGCTGGCAGCTTTCCCTCTCCTCTAGGTCTTCCAGGAGTACCGAGGCCGATGGTCTTCTGGTCACATGTGCCTGATTCTCCTCACCTTTTTCCTGTGGAGGAGGAGTGGTCGACTGAGCTCCTCGGTGAGGTCACTGCCCATAGCTTGCAGCAATAAATGGTGGTAACTTCCCTTCTTTGAATCACCACCTTACTGCATTGGAGGACTTTGAGAGCACAAGTGAGCCCAACAGCTATGCTGTTAACTTGCCCCCGATAGGAACGTCCCAGGTAAGTTAGACCTGGGTGAAGGACCACACTTATGGGGGCGTGTAGAGTCAAGCAGCCATCTCAGTTCAGTTTGGAGACTTAAACAAACAAAATGACAAATAACTGCAAAGTAATTCATCTCAACTTTAAAACAACAGGATCAAGGTGATTACCAGAGGGGGCTAAGGATACAGCTGACTGACACCAACACTGCTCCTACAAGAAGAAGATCAAGGAACCAAATTACCGTCCTCTGAATACGAGACTCTGGCTTCTTACATGTATTACACAGAAGATGTAGATATGAGCTAAATCCTGGTGGATGTTGAGCTTTTGATAATAACAGAAAATTGGAGCCATTCTGATCCACATTTCAAAATAATGCTTCTTTATCCTAAACTCGGCCTCGTGCGACTCTGTTCATCCAGACTTCATCCTCAGTTGAAACAAGCCGTTTTAGGACCTCCCCCTTCAAGCCAACATCCTTCTGATTGGCTACCCATCACATCCCCAGAGTTGTGCTCTTTAGGTCTCAGTCACACAGGCCTAGAAACTGGCTGGCAACCCCCTGGCAACCTCTGGTTGAAAACTTGTCTTCAAATACTCATTAACCCCCGAGCGATCATGCCAACTTGAAAAAATGCAACACAAACTGAAATAAACAACATTCACCTTCAAAGTAAAAGTTGTGCTTCAGCACTGAAACACACTTCAAACGATGCAGCTTTTACTCTGAAGGGGAACGGTCTCCGTTTCCTGTGTTGTTTGCAGGCGTCAGTGCAAACTGCAGGTGACCGCTGCCGTCTGGGGTTGATCGAAGGGTAGACAGCACTGTATCCATCTTTGGGACCAGTTTCACCATGACCAGCATCAACCTCCCACAACCACAGGGAACCAGTCCCACAACCAGTCAGGGAGTACACGTCTCCCTAGCAACTGGTGGTTGCCAGGGAATTGCGGTCTTACAGTCTGTGTGACTCGGGCCTTAGATGATCATATTATGGATATCCTTCTTTTATGACATCATACAGATCCAAGAGTTGAAAAAACAGGGATTACTTGCACATAGTGATGTCATTATTTGAAATTTTGGCCATGTTTAAAATGAACATCCACCAGTGGAAGAGCAGTGAGAGGAAATGAGGAAAAGCTTTTAATAAAGTGGGCCTTGGCAGAGGTTTTAAAGTGTTACTGCAGTGTGTTTCTGATCTCTTGAGCTCACTTGTCAATCAAACCGTGTGGGCAGCACGGTGACATTTTCTTCTCTTTTCCTTAGTGGAGGAAATTTGTGTTGCTGTAGGAGGGTGGCTCTTTTTTATTTATTAATGTCTTTCTTTTTTTTTTTGCCCAAACATGGCTAATTTCTCTATCCTTCCTGTTCTGTTCATTCAACACAAAATGGAACCAAACCGAGCCTGTGCAGAGTGCGTACCTGTCATACCACACAGGTACAAATGTGCATTATGTCTCATGGTGGTAAAAAAAGAAATCATCCACAGCTGTTTATGGTCAAATGCTGCTGCTGCTGCTGCTGCTGCTGGTGATGATGATGATGATGCTATTAAATTGCAGTGTACAGTAATGTGCGTACCCATTGTTGCTCTTTCTTTGTGTGTCGCTCTCACTCTCCCTGCCGCCTCCACACCGATGCGTGTTGTTGCATTAACGCGGAGGTGAAGAGTGGGAGGTAGAGGGCAAACTGAGAGGACTAAAAGAGGGATGGAGTGAGCCAGAGAAGAAAGAGTGTGGGAGTCCGAAGCATAGATAGATAGATAGATAGATAGATAGATAGATAGATAGATAGATAGATAGATATGTCTGTCCTTCTTTCTCCTTCTTTGCCTCATTTCTAAAATGTATGATGGTGATGATTTCCCACGGGAAACCCACTCAGGTCAACCTAAATCTAGAAGGTAATGAGAGAAGGGGGGCAGAGAGAAAGATGTCCATAAAGAGTGATAATGAATGAGGGATGAGGTGGAAAGAAAAGAGAGGCAGATGGAGAGGAGAAGTTGGTCTCTTTGCAGCTCCAAAGCTCTTAAAGCCCTGAAGCTGTGTGGAGTGCAAACGGGAGGGAGAGAGGTGGAGGGAGGCTGAATCGAGGAGAAGAAAAGCTCGAAGGGAGAGAGAGTGAAAGGGAGAGGAGGAGGAGGAGGGTTTGCGTTGGTGTGTTGGCTGGCAGAGAGAGCGCTTGTCAAAAAAACCTTCCACTGACAGAAGGCATGATTCACAGCAGAGGGAGAGAGAGAGGGAGACAAGCAAGAGGAAAGAGAGAAACGGCAGAGATAAAGAAAGAGGGAGTGAGAGAGGAGCGCCGGGGCAGAGATGCTAGTTAAGAAAAACAAATGAGGATGCTGATTTGAAGCAGGATGACAGCACACCAGCAGGATGGGACCGAGATCGGCAGAGCGGATTGACTGACTGTGACCGTGTTGATAAGGTTCTGGCTTTTCTATTGATCGGTTTGGAAAATAGAGCAGGTGGCAGCGATGAAAGGGAGCAGGAGAGGAGGGAGAAAGAGAGGATGCCTGAGAACGAAGGCACGCTGAAAGAGATAGAGAGACCTGGAATGATTCTCAACTATCAATAGGCTTCTTTGACGGGTGATGGAAATGAGGCAGCTCTGACTGTTTACCACCGCACTGGAGATGGGTATGAGTACGGGGACTGTGAAAAGCTCTCTGAAGATGTTTTTCAGAATATGAATCAGTCACTTCTCTTTGTGCTGGCTTAAGAAGTTCTCCAGGTTCAGTTTTTGAATCTGTAAATTGTGATTGAAACTTTGTTCCTGCTGAAGTGGTCCTGAGCTCAGCAGATCTCTGGGTTTGTGTGGTGGATGCCTGTGAGCACTCTCAGAAAATACAGTTGATCACACTGATCACTCAAAACTATATTCATCTCAGACTTGCAACAATCACCAATTAACATGCATTTCTTTGGACTGTGGGAAGAAACTGGGACACCTGGAGAAAATCCAAAAGAAAGGTCAGAACTTTAAAATCTCAGAGTAAAATTAAAATTTGGCTGAATTTCTTATTTGTTTGGACTAACACAGATTTTCTCCTGGCAATGCACCTTAAAGTTCAGAAGAAATGGGACCAGTATGCACCTCTTACTGTTTGGGGAGATGCATTTACCACTTTTGGCCTCTAGGAAAGGCACACATAATTAGCCCGAGTTCTAATAATTAGAGCTACAGGTGACTGTGGCGGTTGTACTTGCAGGGAGTGAAACGGGCTCAAACTGCCCCCCTGTTTGTGAGACTCGATGATGTAACACTGAGAGGTAAATATCTCCCACTAAGCTGGAGTTAGAGAGCTGTCTGCTGTCGATGGACCACTTCAATACATTCAACCTCAAACCAAATAAAAATGGCAAATCGAGGAAAATCAGCTTTAAATTTCTCATGTGGATGCTTCGCATGAATATTGACTTCATCTTAAATTTTGTGGCGACAAATTAGCTCCGGGCTTTAAAGCAGCTTCGAAGCCACACTGAAGCCCGTCTCACCTTTCAGGCTGTAAGAACTGTACATCTGTAATCGCTTAGCATTTAGCTAAGACACTCTTTTATGGTACTGCCAGCAGGTGGCCTTGGAGCCCAGCAGGATGTTAGCAGCTCTTTATTTCTGGTTGTTTGTTGCTGCTGTAATGGGCCAAGTTGAAATAGGCAACTTTCACTTGTGATGCACAAATTCAAGACTCGAGTCCCAGACTTGAATTTTCGTCTTAGCTTTTTTTACACTACAGCATTTGGTTAGGCTCAGGCTAGAAAAGTATTCGACCTGGGTATGTAAAAAGTATTCAGGTGTAGGCACCAGAGGTACACAGCTAGGTATAAGCACTGAAAGTACTGGGTTAGCTTTAGGCTAGGTTTGGCTAGGTTTAGGCATTAAAAGGACTCAGTTACATTTAGGCTCAAAAAGTACTCTGTTAGGTTTAAGCTCTAAAAGCGGGCTGCATTTTCAAGATTTTTAAATCTACTGAGTCGATGGGTCATCTCAACTGAAATGAACGCAGCTGCCATGCTGTATCTCAGGGTTTTGCAGGTTACCTACCGAACCAAATCCTGGCAAACAACTGTCAGCCACAAAGTGATGCAGAACGGTTCACTTCTTTTTGGACAGCACGCGGCTCCCCTGAGTTTGTAAAAGGCTCTGCAGACACTGTCAGAGGAAAGTTTTAGAGGAACTCTCGCAGTTTAACATTGAACTTCAAATCAAATATAACTCAAACTTCCTGATATTGGTCGAGCTCCCTAACTGTGCTTCTTTAGGCTGTCTCTGCAAGGTAAATGTCACATTCAGGTTAGTCTCCTGTCCTGATTCATTAGATGAGTGTTTTTGTTCTCAGTCGACTTTATAGCACCGCTGTCACAGGCTGAAAAGGCTGAAGTAACCTGGATTAGTGTCCCTGTGATTGGCTGTTCTATGCTATTATTACCTGATATCCTGCTTATTGTCTTTGATACGTATGGAGAGACATTTTCAAGCTCTTTTCCATTCAAATTGCTTTTGTTTTCTGTCTCGTTCCACAGCCAGACGACAGTAATCATCGAACACGGCCAGAATGAGAAGAGAAGCTTTGACTGGATTCAGTCATCCATCCTCTGTCGCTCTGTCTGATGGACTGACGCTCTGCTGGATGAAGATTTAATTGGCTCTGAACAAACACACAGAACAATAAACAGCCAGAATAAATACAAATGCAATCATGTCGGGAGGAGAGTGGGAGGGAAGATGAGCTAAAAACAGCAACTGTGTGGACATAAAAACTGGACCTATTTCATCTTTTCTTGCCTTTTTCTGAAAGCTGTTTGGAATATTTCTCAATGTTGCTTGCACCATTTTTATGTCATGGATTATTTGACAGGGGGTGCATTTTTTGCAGGAGTGTCATACTTTGATCAGAGAGTCTCCTGATTTCTCATTAAAACTGAAGGAACATGCTCCACAGAACTGATTTTGAATGTGATGTTTTATTCTGCCGTGGCCGTCTCGAACCCAGCTGCCATGCTTCCTTCACTTCCTGAATTTCTTTTTTAGATTTAGTGAAATTAACGACTTCACAATTCACTCTTCAAGCTTCACCCGTGACTCCCACCAACCCCTCCCACCCTCAGCCATCCATCCAATCATGGGCAAGCCTCTCAGCCGTCCCGGGTGTTTCAGGAAAAGCTCTTGCTGCCTGGAGAAACATGGAGTTGGGGATGGAGGGGTGGGAGGGCGAGATGGGGGAATGGAAGGGGGATACGGAGATGGCTACGTACCCCAGCGATCCATTTATGACACCATGTGCATCAATCAGCAGATTGACAGCCATCACCACCACCACCCTGGAGGGTCCATACGGCGAGACGGTGGAGGCGAGGGGAGTTTCAGCTACTCTACCAGTGGCTCGCTCAGAGTAAGCAGAGGCCCCCCTGACATGTTTGATTCACAGCCCCGCTCTCTAACGCCAAACCCCTCCTTTGTGCGCCGCCTGGATGAACGAGCCATCTATGATTCACTGAAGCTCGGCGTTCAGGATGGAGACAATGGCGGCTGTCATTCGCCAGGGCGCTTCCCCCGATCGGTTTCTCCCTCTGTGTCTTCGTTCTCAGCTCCGGGAGTGTCCTCCTCCTCCTCAAAGAAACACCACCATCACCACCACCATCACCATGGAGACAGCACAAAGAGCCGAGATGGTCGACATTCCTGGAAAGTCCTGACGCCTCCGAAACACCTGGAGTGTCTGGAGCTGACTACATCTGAAATGATGGACAGAGGAGGTGGATATCTAAACCCGGGGCACTACCCTCCTGCCGGGGGGCAGTCCTCCTCTCTCACCTCCCCCCTCATTTCACCCTTCTCCGGCTCCCCTCTCTCTTCAGGTTACCATACTCCAGTGTTTTTCTCCCCTGCCAAACCTCGACCCAGTCAGACTCAGAGTTTACGTTGTTCACCTCCCAATGTGATCCAGCCGAGGCATTACTCCCAAACCCAAAGCCTCAGGCTTTCACCGCCCCACGAGCTGAGGAGATCCCCTTACCGCTCCCCACTGGTCCAACTGTCTGCTCATGACCTGGAGCAGGACCTCAGGGATCGAGGAGGTGGAGGAGGAGGAGGAGGAGGAGGAGGATGGGGACGCAGTGAGCGAGAAAGGGAGTGGGAGAGGGAGAGAGAGAGGGAGATGGAGCGGGGGTGGGCTCAGCGAGAATGGGAGAGGGAGCGGGAGAGGGGAAGGCTGGAGAGGGAGAGAGCACGGGAACGGGAGAGGAGGGAAACATCTTTTGCGACCTTCGGGTACGGCCGAGCAGTTCCCCTGCGTTCAGACAGAGACTCTGTGTTTTTAGAGTCCGACCAGGGTCTAGACACAACTCCATTACTGCTCCCCCAGCCCTCTCCTTCACCCTCACCCAGCGCTGCCCCCAGAATGGGCACCGGGGCGGTGGGTAGGAACAGAGCTGGGTCGAAGGTCGGTCCTGAAAGTGTGGGCGGGGGGATGGTTTCTAAGTACGACAACGGGAGCGTAGGTTTGGTGCTGGTTGATAGTACATCTGGGTGTGGGCCGAGGTTAGTGAGCGATGTTGGGGGTGGAAACATGATGGAGGCTGAAATCAGGGCAGGAATACAAGAGCATCATCGCACTGAGAGCTGGAACAAGTACAACAATGGATCCAGGGCTAGTGTTAAAAACGAAACAAGAATGGGCTCCCAGGTTAAAACAAGACCAGGGGGTCGGGATTTGGAAGGAAAAGTGCAGTGTGGGGTGGAGAGAGAAAGTATGGCCCCAAACAAGGAGGCGCACAGGGCAGGGTCATCAAAGAGTGGAGACAGACCTGGAAGGGGTGCAACTAAACCAGAACCAATAGCTGAAGCTACACCCTCAAATGTGACTGAGACTGAGAGCAGATCTCAGCCTGGAGGTAAAACAGATCATCCATCTGAATCTGGTCCAGGGATGAAGCCACAGGTAGGAGCAGAAGCTGAGATTAAGGCAAGTTCAAGGCAGGTGGAGAGAAAGGCTGAGGTGGAAACTGAAGTAGCTAAAACGAATAATGAAGTTGTTTCAGCAGCAGAGTCCAGAGTGGAGGAAAAAGTTGAGACAGATGTTAAGACAGCTCCTACATCTAAGCCTGAGGCAGTATTAGAAGGTGGAGCTGGCACTGAGACAGGAAATAACAGTGAGGGTGGGGTCGTCAGTGAAGCTAAGAACAGCACCAAGACCACAGATAAGGATCAGACCTGTGCTGCGGCTGAAGAGAAAACTGAGCTCCCCCCTGCAGATCAACCTCAGAAAAAGACTTCTGACATTGCTAAAGTTGAATCCAGCCATGTCGACAAAAGTTCAAGATCCAAGAAGTCCAAATCATCCAAGTCCAGCTCCAGGACTCGACCGGGCACGGCCACGGGCCTGCGGCCAGGTGTGGTCAGCCCTCGGCAGAGCAGAGGGCTCGGGGACCTTGAGTCAACGAGCCCAGCTGAAGGCATCGAGTCCACGTGGCCTCGCCGAATCATCGTAAGAAAGAGGACTGTTCGTCAAGGTGGAGCGCTCCACAATCTCCCCATCCTCCCCCCGCTCCCCTCTGTCCTCTCTGCACTGGAGAAGAGGCGCCCACACGCCCACCTCCGTGCAGGCCACTTCTCAGAGAACCCATTATCAAACATAACAAACTCTTCGAGTATTGTGGGGCGATGCTCACTCAAAGAGCCCTCTCATCAGGAGCCAGGACTGGGGACCAATCTGGTGGGCAGGGCTTCGCTGAAGGAGCAGAACCTGGAGCACTGGAGGATCTGCAGAGAGCAAGAGGAGCCAAAGAGATCCAGGAGCAAGGAAAAACCAGGAGAGAAGGCTGAGAAGGAGGAGAGGAAAGAGAAGGAAGAGAAGAGAGAGAAGGAGAGGAGAGAAGAAAAAGACAAAAAGGAGGAGAAAATGGAGAAAGACAAAGAGAAGATTGGTGTGGGGCTGGTGGAGGAAACAGTCGAAGAAAAAGTCCGAGGAAATTCAAACAAAAACAGGGAAGTTAAAAAAGATACAGAGATTACACCTGAAACAGTGGAGGAGAAAAGTATGAAGATAAAGGAGGAAACACATGGACGAGGCTTGGAGGAGGTGGTGGTGACTAAATTACAGAAAGAAGAAGGAGAGGTAGAGGGAGGAGAAGGAGGGACACTCGGAGAGGAAGGCGGAGTGGAAAGCTGGGATGCCGTCCTTGAGATGGTCAACACGTTGTGGGATGACGGCTGGGAAAAAGGAGGAGCAGGAGGAGGAGGAGGTGATGCAGATTCCCTCTCAGGCTCCCTGCAGCGTTGGCCTCTCCTCCGACCCCCCATCGGGTTCGGAGGCTCCCACCCTCCGTCCTCAGCGGCCTCGGAGCTCAGCCTGACGGAGTTGGAAAGGAGAGCCCGGGAGCTGGACTCTGACCTGGAGCACCTCGACCTGTCTCAGCCCCACAATCAGGAAATGTACCAAACACTGCAGGAGCCTCAGAGGGAGCGAGGAGACATGTACCAAACTCACCCCGGACCTCAGAGAGAGAAGGCTGCTCTGCACGCAGGTAAACACTGGCTGCACCAACCTTCCCTACTTACTCATTCATGCACCTGCAATAATTTACAGGATTTAAAAACTGAAGCTAAAATTGTGGCAGATTTAGGTTATTTTATGGAGTTTTTTATCTTAGTGATCTGCTAGAAATCACAGTAGACAAATGTACTGGTGGCCTGAAGCATCAGATGATTAGTTAGACAACACTGTTCAAACACAAATCCAGACACAGGAGGCAGAATTCAGTGACACTTACTGACGAACACCATGCCGGCAGGATGAGTCCGGAAGGTGAACACTCGGAAAAATACAGCACAGAGCACAGGGAGTGAACATGGGAGGGGAAACAGACAACGGGAAGGCGAGACAAGATGTTCCCTGAGGGTTTATCGGTAATGAGACAGGTGGAAATGAGGCGCAGGCAAACGTGAAGGAAAAGACACATGGGGGGGGCAGAAATTTGACCTTCATAAGCCAATTTATGCTTCAAAACATAGTGGATGAAAGTAAATATTTGGAAATGAAAATGAGGAAATCACAATCACAGACTGACCTTTTGTTCTGAAATTAAACAGAATTTTCCCAATTAAGAAATCCAGCTCCAATAAAAAAAAACCCTGATATTTATGAATCACGTAACGAAACGATTATTTATATTTGTTTATTTATTATTATTGAGCCAGAGCAGAAGAAGTGCAGAATGAGAATGTCATTGTTCAGTGTAACTGACTGTTTACTGTAAACATGACAAAAAACCTCTCGTCAATCTTGAGTCTGAGCAGCTCTCATGGCAGATATTGCCATTTCTTCATTTCCATTTGGAGCAACAGATGTTTAATCACTTTAAAATGAAACCCACAGAAAGACACTTTTGTGCTCTCTGTTTATGTTCAGTCAATGCAGCGTCACAATCATGCTGCAAACACTGAACAGATTTTGGATTTCAGTCGTTATTCTTTATTGTTTGTGACTCAGAGTTTAGCTGCAATGCTGGCTGTGAATTATCGGACCAAAACAGGAGGTGGTGCTGAGTTAGTGCCAGGAAAGTGCAACTGTTCCTTGTTTTGAACCAATTGATTCTTTTATTCAGAGTATTTACAAAAAAAAACCCAGCAGCATTAAAAGTCTTTAAAAGAAATGAAAGGAGTGAAGAGCAAAAATTGCAAACAAAAATCAACAACACAGACAATGAAGCATCTAATAAAGCATAAAATATTATACAAAAGCCAGTTTGTAAAGGTCAGTTTGAAATGAGGAACTGAAACACTGTTTAATCAAATCTGACCCTGAGCTGTCACTCAGCCCTCGGACGGCTGTCATGAAGCTACAGAAACTAAAGCAGTGTCTGTATCAGGCTGTAAACATGTTTATTTCTGCTGCACAGGAGGTAATTTCATCGTGGGGGTCTATGGGGGCTGACTCACTGCTGAAGCCTCCAGTGGACTGGGGAAGAAGTGCAGGCTCAGGTGCTCAGCTCCTGAGGCAGCTGCCAGCAGCAAACACATGTGGAATGAATATTCCTGTATGTAAATGTAGGCTACATAGAGCAGTGAGAATTGTTCAGCACAGCAGGGGGCGATATTACCGTTCCCCTCGTGTAGGAGGTTGAGTCAGAGCCAGGTGGATGTGGGAGGTGGAGATCTTGAAATGCTTTATGAACTGTAGCAGCAGTGGCAGATTCAGTGGTCCATAAAGAGGATGTCAAAGTTTCAGAATAGGAGCGTTTCTGCTTGATCGTCATGTGAGCAGTCCTGAGAGTTGTTGGTCCAGCTTTGCCTACAGTGGATCCATCCCGGAACCAAAGAAAGTCTCGGATAGAAAGCATCCACCACACACTGACAAATACTGACCGACTGCTGAGCACCAAATACAAACAGAGCCGCTGTCAAATGCATTGATTATAGCTCCTGCTTCTCTTGTTAAAAAGATATGTGATGTACTTTTCAGGGGTGAGCAGCAGGTCCCAGGTCAGTTTGGAGCTCAGTACTATGGCCTCACCAGCTGCAGACGCAGACAGACCTCCTGGTTCCTGGTCAACCAAATCTGCTGGGACGTCCACCGCTGGTACAAGGTAAGTATTTTCCACCTGATGTTATCGTGTCCTGTGGTGAAGGGGAGCCATTGAAGAGAGGCCAGTATGGGAGAAATCTGCTCTCTCTTTCTAGTCCCTGTCAGTACTCGAGCTGCAGCATTTTGGATCAGCTGAAGGCTTTTCAGGGAGCTTTTAGGACAGCCTGATAATAATGAATTACAATAGTCCAGCCTAGAAGTAATAAATGTGTGAATTAGCTTCTCAGCATCAGTCTGAGAAAGGATGTTTCTAATTTTAGAAATACTGCACAAATGCAAATAAATTGCTTAATATATACATTGAAGGACATAGAATCTCCAAGATTTCTCAGTGTTACTGGAGCCCAACGCAATGCCATCCAGAGTTTATATGTGGTTACACACATGTTTGTGGGGTTGAGTACAATAACTCCAGATTTATCTTAATTTAGAAGCAGGAAATTAGAGCTCATCCAGGCCTTTATGTCTGAGCGCCGGCTCGTAACTGTTGCGTAACTGTTTGTAAATGCCAGTCAAATTGCAACCACATACGATAGAGCAATAGTTCTTTTTTTTTGCATATAAAACCAGAGGATTTACACTTACATATGCATCCAACATGTCCCAAAGTGCTGTATCGTTCCTCTAACGGGTTTGCAGAAATTGCAAAAAAAGTGCAGCAAAATGTACTCTATGTTCTGTATCTAGTTCTGTATCTTGGGTTATGAGGATTTGATTGATGTATAGTACTGTAAGTTGAAATATTCCACAAAATGGTACTACAGCACGTACAGATGCAAAGATATGGTCTGCCAGACTTGTTCTATTATAGGTCATAAAGGGTTAACTAATTAATGTGTGTCATCTGGCTTCATGGATGGATAAAGATGGGTATCGAGTGCATAACAATGAAAATTTATCCAGTGCTTTCTGATAATAAGGATAGTATGTATATTATAAATAAAATGGGTTCTAGCACAGAACCCTGTGGAACTCTATAACATCACCTTGTTAAAATGGCCAAAGTCAATTTTTTCAGGGTTTTCAGAAAAGACAGAAAAAAAAGGAATCAATTTAGGCAAAAATAAAACTTTCTTTTAAAAAAACTACTTAGGCCTTCAACTACTGTATACAACAGCAGTCGTTTCGAAAGTCCCATCAGAACGTTTTTTAAAGCTAAAGTTGTCCCTCAGTGGACCAAGAGAAGCGGCTTCATCGCACATCGCGATGTGCTGTCGCTTGTACATCAGATTTACAGGCGTGCTGTAAACACGGGAACACAAAGGTTCCGGCTCTGAACTTTAAAAAAATGTGATAAATGCGATAAAATTTTTAACGAGTTTCCAGCTTGTGAAATTCGACCATCCAAAGATCACATGAATACGAGTTATTTCAGAAGCTGATTAATTCTCAAGATGCTGTTTTATTCATTGTTGTTGGCTTTTATGTGACTAGCCCACAACAGTAGAACAGAGTGAGCCATATCTTGATGAGACAAAGAATTTAAAGTTTAAAATGTTATCTAACCAAATTATCTCTAATTATGTGCTTAAAACTGAGCTGAGTCCTAGAGTTGGTGTAATTGTATTTGTAATCAGGATTATTATGAAATAATTCATAAGAAACAGTTACAGGTATCGTACATTTCAGCAGAAACTAATTTGCTCCTATAATCAGGAAGATGATAAAATAACACAGTTAACTTTCCTGTATCTGTCCCTACCTGATCATGATCATTCCACATTGGCTTACAAATAAAGATTTAAACCAAACCATGCCACAGCCTCAGCCAAATTAGAAAGCTAATGTATTTGTAATGATGTGTCCATCACACAGGATATCTGTGCCGATGTCTTGGGGCTGTGCGACTAAAACAAATCAATGACCTTGATATGAAAAAGTAGGTTATAACCACTTTAAAGCATCAGTGGGAACCAGCAAGAGGGAGGGAGGGAGCTGAGCACACATGGGGATGTTTCACTAGCTTCTGTCCTTTTCTTTCCTTTCTAGCTCTACTAAAGAGGACAGCTCTCCAGACTCCAACCTGACGCTGGAGTCCGACTCCAGTGGCGTCTTCCTCTCCTTATCCAATCAAAGCCAAGAGGAAGCCGGCTCTGACAGCGACCAGCCAATCAGCGGCTCCGACCTGGGCAGCAGCAGCACGTCACTGGAGAAAGATGGGGACGATGGAGGGTTAAAAGAGTGGGGGAGGGAGGAGAGTGCTGAGCTACAATGGTGCTACCCATCGCTCCTCGACACGTGTTCGCAAGAAGACTTCGAAGGCGAAAGGGAGGAAGCGGGGCTTGCAAACATGGGGGCAGATGAAGAACGAAGAGAAGGCGAGGGTGGCAGGAAGGGTGGTAAGGTGGGTGTGGTTTCAATCATTAAGAGCCCATTAGAACAGACAGTTATTAAGAGTTCCACAACTCTGCAGAGTGAGAACATGCCCCCGAGGAAAAAAGTCACCCTCATGGGATTAGAGTCCCCTCTTCCTCTGTCTCCTTCAAAGCAGCCAATCAAACATCTTCTCGATCCTAATCAGAAGCCAATCAGAACATCAGGATTGGACTGTGGCGACATAGATCCCTTTGTCCAGTCAGACAGCTTTGTTTACCTTGCTGTGTCTGCAAGACCTGCCTCCAAGGGCGAAGTCCCCACAGTCACAGAAATCTCCGGCCAGCACGTGAAACAGGATAGCATACAGCACTACACCGACAGCACGAAGATGAACGTGAATCTGCCAAACCCGGAGAGGGACGCCAAGGTCACTCACCTTGTCCCACAAAAACCAGAAGAAGGAGATTTTCTGTGCACTGACAGCTTTGTCTACCTGGCAGCTCCAGCCTGCCTCCTGCTGGGCCCTCCAGGAACTACACCCTACAGCGGCAAGTGAGTGTGTCCTCACCTACAGCTCATCTCAAAGAGATTTACTCCTTTAGACAAAACATGCATTCGTATGTCCATCCGTCCATCTGTCTGTCCATTCACCATCAATCCATCCATCCATTCATCCATTAATTTGTTCATTCATCCATCAGTCTATCTGTCATCCATCCATCGTCCATCCATCCATCTGTCTGTCTAACCATCCATTCAATAGTCATCTAAACAACCTCCATCAATCCATCTGTTCATTATCCATCCACCATTCCATCTATCCAGGTTTAGTTTCTTGTGTTGTCCTTTTGGCAGTCAGCTAATGTCACAGTAACACCAGTATAAAAATAACCTCCTTATGACCAAGAAAATATTAGTAAATAACTGCAGTCTAACTTAAAAATGCAGACAGCTTGCCTGTTAAAAGATTTCCATGTGGATGTTCAAAATAGGGGAAAATTATATAAAAATGGATAGAAATTACTGAACAAACAGCCTATTTCTAATATTAGACAGGTTGCTGATGACCTGTTGGATGCTGAGAAATTAAAACAATGTTTTGGTGCTTTTAAAATACATAAACAAATGAAGCTATCAGAGAAATATGTGTAATGGTTGTTGTGGTACATCTGGCTTTCTGTCTGCTCTGTTTTCTAGGGAGTCTGATTCGGAGAGTTCAGGTTCGGGACCCGTTGACGTGTCAGTGCTGGGCTGTGGTTCGGTGGCAGGGGACAGCGACTGGGACTCAGACCTATCTGACTCCGATCCGAGCCGCTCCTCGAGGAGTTCCGCTGCCGGGAGCAAGTCTGTGAGGCCAAAGCAGCTGCCTGCCGAGCCCGACTGGGACTTATTTGGAGAAACCACTGAACCTGAAGTACTTAGCGAGCTCTTCACAGAGCAGGACAAGAACAACAATGGCAGAGCTGGCAGAGTTTCCGGGGTTACCACCAGCATGGCAGCAACACCCGCCGTTCCCATGGCAACTCAACCCGTCACTCCACCGGTGAAGACGATGTCAACTGTGGAGCAGTCATCAACGAAGAAGGTAACGTGGCAGTTTAAGCCTGCTCAGAGGTCCGTTTGCACAGGAAGCAAGAAGGACAAAGAGAGGGAAGCAATGTCGTCCTCATCTGCGGGAAGGTTTACTGAACTGGGAAGTGACGAGTTCTACAGACCTACCCCTTCATCTTCGTCATCTTCGTCATCGTCACCATCATCATCGTCATCTGGCTGAGTTCTGAAAGCTTTTGATGGGCTGAAGAAAGGTAGAGAAGATCTTTAACTCTCCGTAGACCTGCAGCTTTTGCCTGTATATTCTGAATTTTGCATCTTGCTGCTGCTGTTGCCTTTGTCGACCTTGTAAAGGCTGCGTTAAAGAGTTGTTGCGTTTTCTTCGATTAGTCAACAAATTATCATAAAATCACTTTATTGTTATGATCATATATCACTTTTAAGTTGAGATGGATGGTGAGTCTTCACAGAAACAGCATCATTACTATAGAGACTGTCAATTTTCAGAATACAGGGTTGGCTTCTTAGTTATATGTTCACATTATTCTCTGTTAAAATAATAGATCTGAATAATTCTGTTGGATTTTTATTCTGCTGAATGTACTCTTAGGGGAAATCCACCTTCAAGCTGATTTCACATCCAATAACCTGGCCTGTTTGCCTGCATTCAAATATTATAACTGTGCTGGAATTAAATTAGAATAACACGTAAAAATGATCTGAGTTGGAGAAAGTGGTTTCTGCTGCTCTCTGATGTCGTGTTTATAAGGATGTAAGAGCGTAAATGTGCCTCATCCTTCATATCAAACTACACCTGCTCCCCCACATCAAACAACATCTTTTAAAACTGACTCTTACAAAGTGGCTGAGGTTGAACTTTACAGTGTATGATGTGTTTTATAATCACAGCCAACTTTACAGTGTATTTAACAGTGTGTCGATAATATATTTTGAACATGGAGATAATTATTGAGCAAATTATTGATATATATGTGTGTGTGTGTGTGTGTGTGTGTGTGTGTGTGTGTGTGTGTGTGTGTGTGTGAGGAATGTGAACAACTACTGGAAGGATTTAACAATAGCGTTTAATTTAAATGTTTTATTTATCACATAGACTGAAATTGTGAATGTTATAACTGAGCAATATGCTTACAGATACATGCTATATTCTATGTTCAACACGCCCTCGTTCACACGGAGCCAAACACTGCTATTCTGTCAAACCTGCTGGGTGTCAGAGATTCGTGTCAGGTGGCCTTTGGTGTCGGTGCATGGACGCTGGTCCAGTTTGAAACAGCAACAAAGTTCACATGTAGAAGCAGGAGAGTTGGCAGTGGTTAATAAAAATCAAGGAGGCATGTTTGTGTCTACTTCCACTTCCTGGGTTTGTGCACCAAATAACTTGGTTATGTGTTGGGTTAAAATATGCTGGCAACACGACACACTGAAAGGATGTTTAAGGATACCCAGCATGTTCAGATCAGGATCTGAACAATGAAGCCAGTGCTTAACCAGCAATGCCTGCAGTTCCTCTGCCATCCAGCAGCGGCGCCACAGTGGGTCAGTCCCCGTAGACCTCCCATGTTAAAACTTTCCAGCAGAAATAAACTTGTTTACAGCCTGATAAAGAAACTGCTTTCGTTTCTGTAGCTCCCTTCATAACAGCTGTACAGGGGGAAGGATGTTTCTATAACTCACCTGTTTAAAGTTTGCATTATTAGGGGCGTGGCCTCTTTGACTGACAGGTGGATGGCGACACAGGCAGTTGTTGCTGCTAGCTGTCTGCTGCTAGGCTTCACCTCAGCTAACCGGAGTCCCTGAGCTGGACCTCTGAACCATGTTTGTTCTGTTGGAGCCTTTTAGAACATTATTTAAATGCAATTATCGGACCAATAATATGGCTGCTGTGCACTCCATTGGACTAACAGACTCAGCTCCAGTTTCCTGAGTGAGATTCTGTGAATTTATTTGGAGTTAATGAGCACTAATTAGCAGGTATCTGTATCTGTGTGCTGCTCCCAGCTGGAGGTTGTTAACCTCGTGGTTTCAACTGGCACAGGCTGAAGGGTGGTGCAGTTAATGTAGTGCTATTAACAGCTAATGTGTGGCACAGATGGAATATGCAGTGCAGAGATGCAGCCAGAGATCTGTGCACACAGAGGCTGCAGAGACGGAGATGGCAGGGAGTCAGCATGTACTGCTGAGAAATCACCAAATAATGACCAAGTATGATCTGACCCACAATAATTTGCAATTAGACTTGGTTATTTTTAGTCTTATTTGTGTTTTCTTTAAGTTATTTTCAATTAAAAGCTAGTTTCATCTGTTCCCTTGTCTACAGCAGGTAGCTCCACATGTCTGATTTTTCAGATTTGTACATCAGATACAAGCCCAAAAGGATTTATCTCTTCCCAGGATCGAACCAGGGAGTGTTCACTCATTGGGTGTAAACCACTACACTACCGAGCCGCTGTTTGTTTTTGATATATGTGCAAAATGGCTAGTAACATACATTAGGTAACTCAGGTTATAGCATACCAAATAATCTCCAGTTTTAGGCACAGGAGGGGCTCCAAAAGAGCAACATGGCAGCTGCTAAAATGCTCAAACTGAGGCGTCACAAGGGGACTTGGCAAGCTAACACAGTGATTAGGTCCATCTTTACATACAGTCTAGGGTTCAAAGCCAAGGGTCTGTATATGCTGGTACTGTTTCTCTGACACAGGCGGTTCGACAAACAGCAGTATTTGACGCCCTGCGGGTGAGAACGGGCTCCCGTGTTTCATACATGGAAAGTGTTTATATGTATAATAATGGCTGAGTTCAATTTTCCTTTATACAGCCAAGTTTCGATTGTAAATACAGTCTTAGACTCACTCAGAGGTTTTATGTGTAACATTTTTAATCATCAGGTAGTTTGTTTTAAGTGCCATAAACAGCGAGACCACGGCCGAGATGATTGGTCGTCTTTGTCTCACACCAGGTTTATTTGTGCTGAGAGTACAGACTCCTTCTCCCATAATCCTCCTCCTTCCATCTTTGGTGTTACTGAGGAGGATAAACATGCTGGAGACTTTTTTTTTCTCACTCCTCGCCACCGTTTGTCACAGCTTCAGCTCTGTTTGCGCTGAAAAGCAAAGCAATCCAGGAGATTTCCCTCTGAATCCAGAGCGAAGTGCAGCCAGCGGGGAGGCAGGTGGAGCTGCCAATCATCCCAGCAGTGGTCCTGTTGTTGAATCATTACATGATGAATGTGGTTATCATTTACTGATGTTAAAAATGATACAGGTAGCACCTTCCAAAGAGCGTGCAGAGCTGTCAGGCCGCTGACGAGAGAACCTGAATGGATAATGAGGCTGACAAAGGTTGTGTGGGACAAGCTAAGTTTTTGCTAATCAGATTTAATTTTGTTATTTTTGCTTTAAATTTGAAATTGAGAATAAGAGCAAACTTCCGAGGGCCAGATTTACTAACGGTTTGTGACTGCAAAAACCCTTTCCCTTAGCAACTGGAGGTTGCTAGGGAAAAAACGAGTATTCCCCACCGGTTTGCAATTGGTTGCTGGAAGTTGCTGGGTGAAAAGAGACTGCTGCACTTTTGGTCACTGACTGTTGTGGTCACTAGCAGATTGCCACAGTTGTTCATGGTTTGTTGACTTGTCTGCAAACACTTGCCAGCTGCTCACTGAGCGGGAGTGAAACTTGAAAAAAATGTGATGCAAACCAGAAACGGGGCTCAACTTGCACGGTAAAAGTTGCATCGTTTGGTTGCAGCAGTACTTTGACTCCAAAGTAAAAGTTGTGCCTCTTCCATGCAAACTATGTGTGACTGCTGCAATCTCCTAGCAACTGAAACACAAGGAGATTTCCCATATACTTCTTTGAGACCAATTTCACACTAGTGACAACCAGCAACCTCCAGCAACCACTCACCAGTAGGTCTCTAGGCCTGTGTGGCTGAGGCCTCAGAGAACTGAAGGTGTTTTTTACTATTAATCTTACATAGCAGAGCTTAACTGAACTGAGTTTAATGATGCTGCCCACTGCAGGACTCGTCCAGGCTGCAGGTGGATCACACACTGGGTCGCTGGTTGCAGTGAGCCAACGTGTTTACAGAGTGTCAATGATGATTCACTCATAAAGGAACCTGCAGAGGACGTGAGCGTCCTTCCTCAGCAGTGCACACACACACACACACACACACACTTTGACTTTTGTGTTCTCAAACTGTAGCCTTTCACTCTTTCTCTGTAGTTTTGGCTCTTTTACAGGACAGATTGAAATGTTTGTCAAAATGCAGCTCAAACTGGTCAGAAAATGTTTCTTCTTTTGCACATCCTGGGGGTCAGTGTGTAATCCGCCTCTGGCTGAATCCTGAGCTCTCAGGTGCCCCCCACACACACACACACACACACACGGACACACACACGGACACACAGTCCTTTCTAACAGAGGACATATCAGCTGCCTCTCACTGATCTGAACCTGCACGTGCACTGTGTTATTTAGGTCAGTGGATTAATCGCTCCCCTTATTACTCAAATGCATCGGCTGCCTTGTTGGCAGGTCACCTGCAGAACGTTCCCCGGTTAGTAAATCTGGCCCCGAATGTGCTCGTGTTTAAAATGAAGCTGAGGGTTCTTCTGAAGGATGACTAAACATTCCTGGATATGAGGATGTTTTTCATGCCAAGAGCAGCCATCAGTGATGATGGTGATGATGATGATGATGATGATGATGATAAACAGGGGTATGATGATGATGATAATAATAAACAGGGGTATGATGATGATGATGATGTTAAACAGGAGTATGATGATGATGATGATGATGATGATAAA
>VUQJ01046009.1:6039-17868 GCA_015108635.1 Andinoacara biseriatus
TGTTTTTTTTTTTAATTTTTTCCCCCCCCCCCCCCCCCCACGCTGCTTCCAGCCAATTCGATGTTGCTACCATTATATTTGAGAGCTAACTCCATAAGCGTGTTCTACTATCCACATTCATAGCAAAATAAATAAAAAGAAAACATTTCACTAAACAGTTTAGCAAGCAATCAGTCACCAATTAAACAAATCTAAATTTGAATTTTATACACTTCTGTGTATTGCTGTGCACTGACAAACATTTTTCTCTGATATGCAGGTCTCAAAGGGCATAATTGGGTTGATGGATTGTTATTTACAAAATTTTTAGAAGAATCTGCAGGGCAAAAATTTCACGAAGGCAACAACCCTCATACCGCATTCACAGTGGTGTAGATCATGCGTTGTTTAGTTCAGTGGTAAATATATTTCTTTTGGCTCACACTTCTCTTGGTTTTATTTATGAGCTATGTGCTACTTGATTTATTGCATGGGAGAATTAGCCGTTTACAGAATTGGGCAGGTTGACCTACAAGTGTCCATTTTTAAATGGCTTAACATTTACAATATTTACATTAGTTACAGTGATGCAGGGCATCCACTAATTGGAAGGTTGGTGGTTAAATCCCTGGCTGCTCCAGTCCGCATGCCAAAGGACTCTTGAGCAAGATGCTGATCCATGAGTCGCTCCAGATGCATTCATTGGAGTGTGATTGTGTGTGTGAATGTTAGATCGAAAGTGCTTTTGTGCATAAGACATGCTGTATAAAGTGCGTAGAGCAGAAAAGCGCTATATAAGAACGAGTCCGCTTACCAAAGGCATCAGCAATTTAAATAACTATTGTCATTGTTACGGCATTGCAAAGAGCGTCTCTAAATGCAGAACATGTCAAACCTTAAAGCAGATGGGCTTCAGCAGCAGAAGACCACATCTTGCTACACATCTGCTACTGTAGCTAAGCAAAGTTAATGCAAAAATATGACATTACAAAACGTTACCTAATAATTTATGCTCTGACAATCAGATGATAGGGACAGACTTTGGCGTAAACAGCACGCAAGCTTGTCTCCATCTTGCTTTGTATCAAATATCCCAGCAGCTGCTGGTGTGGTAATAGATTGTGGGGTGTTTGTGACACACACGCAGCAATGGTACATTATTTAATCAGCACTGACTGAGAATAATTGCTGACAATTACCTTTAGGATCAATGAACCCATCTCAACAGGATAACGTGCTGTGTCACAAAACTATCATCTGACACTGGCTTCTTGAACACAAGTTAGCTTTACCCCCAAAAGGAAGCTGTGATCTCAAATTGAGATCCACTATTACAGCGTGTTTAATTAAGTGATGGTGAGCAATAGTGGCCTAATTGTACTTATGTCTTTGTATGAACATCTTCCTGAGATCAGACCTGAGCTTAGGCCTCACTATGAATAAGTAGTTTGCCGTTTCAGCAGTAAATTCAGTAATGCAGAATCCAAGAGGCTTGTTAAAACAGATGAAGTATTGAGCCTGTTTATCCACATTTAATGCAATCTCTTAGTCACTGTTCTTTTGCCTTATTTAGGGCTGATGGAGACAGAACATGAAAGTCCCAAGCAGCCACAGAACAATTTGTGAAAACTAATAAGAGCTTTGTTTATTCAAAATAAATGGCAGCCCACCCCTACAAACTCTTTCAGGCTGACAAGCAAAGCGCATGCAAAGACCCACAGGTGTGGTTGGCTGATATGAGAGAAAGATGAATGAATCCTCTGCGGCAACCATCTTGGCTCGTTATGTTGCAGACTCTCGTCCGCCCGGAGCCAATCATCTGTGAGCTGTAAGCTTGCCACACCAATCACTGCCAGGCACTTGCACATTCCAATTATCAATCACATTCATTCATACCTAAGGCACATCAGGCAGGCATTTTCATGAAGAAAAAAAAAAGCAGAACAGTTACAAAAAGAGCAAAAAATGACGGCAGCTGAAACACCATCACAATCAAATTATTTCCATTATAAGTTACATTCATTTTTAAATGGCAGGTAGCTGAATCCCTGAGAAATGTAGCTGTACTTCAGCCTCATGTTACCCATGCAACTAATTCTGAGTTAAATCAATGCAATAATGCTGTATTATAATAGTAAAAAAACGAAAATATGCACACACACACACATCTGAATGCAGTAGCAATGGAGAAGAAAACGCTGAATATTTAGAATGCATTCCTCCCATATGTAAGCTGCCTTTCTGACATTTTTTTTTCTTCTTCTGCATTTATGTCTCCTGCTGATTCGTCCATATGGTTAACATGTTGGAGTTACTGCACATGTTGTGTACTCAGCCCATGTCTCACACATCTCCTCCATCACTTTCGAGTCAGAGATGAAACGGAATGGTAATGGACAACATATTTGAAAGCTACTGATCAAGCAAGCTTCAATCTGTAATCATATGAAAGCTCGCAAATTTTACAAGGCATCTGTGGCAAACATCTGAAGATATACAATGTAAATGCATACTGTTTTATGTATATATCTTGATTACGGGAGGCTAATGGCTGAGCTATAATTATCACGTTGATGAAAAGGCAAACGGTTCATACTGACACTTCACTAATGACCATGTTTGGAGAATTATATACATCCACATCCTACATGACGTGACATACGGATAATTTAAGTTTGGGTGGGAAAGCTGAAGTGAAAGTCAGAGTCATTCAGTTATTTATTTGCCCTTCCATAACCTGTGGTTTCTCCTAAAATATGAGGATGTGGGTTAATTTGTGTCTTTTATTAGGTGCGAAAGGGTACCATTTTCTTTTATGAGCCAAATATCCTGGAGATTTGAGTCAGATTTGAGGCACCTGGTGATGGGAAGGATGAAAACTATTCATCTTTAACTATCTTTTTTAGTCTTGTGTATAGTTATTAAATGTCTGTATTCCTCTTTGAAGAGCTGGAGGTTTGAAGGGAAAACTTTAAATGGCACAGATCATTCGTTACTGCTAGAACTTTGGCACAAATCTCCCACATCTATAATGACAGAGAACGTGCATTCCCAGTGTTTTTGAATGCTGAAATCGTGCAGCAATGCAAAGAGCACATACAGAAAGCTAGTAGGACCACTTAACTATCACTGGCATTTTAGACTTGGAAGTTCTTTAGGAAGAAAATACTACATTTAACAGACAAACAAGCCTCTTGGGTGGTATACACAGACTCTGAGAACTCATGATAGAATTCCCTTTAAAACATACAACATGTAGTCATTGGTATTTTGTATGTTGATGTCAAATTAATGAGCACAACTGCCAGTAAAGTCCCAATAAAATTCAGCTTTTTGGCCTTAGACAGATGTTGAATATGATGCTGCAAGCCAATACCTGCATACTTATAAAGTGTCTCCCGGTGTGCTCATTTAATATCCACATCATCATCTGGTGCAAACGTTGAAACCTTATGTATAAACTGGATGAAGCTGCAAACATCAGCAACGGCTCATTAACATAACATTTTAACGTGGTTCATATGCAGCAGCTTCGAGGCAAACGTGAAGAAATTGTGGCTTTTGCTGTATTGTGTACATGAACTGTTGTGACGCATTTATTGCAGCGACAAACCTTTCTGAAACTTGCCCAAGAGAGGTGCATGTGAGAATATAAATGTCCAACATGGTCAGATCAGACAGCCAGTATTTAATTTGCCCCTCACTAGTATATATTCTGTGGATTTTCTACGCATTGACCGTTAACTAGCAGGCTTCATGTGTGTTGCCACCTGCTCGCTTAAGGCAGCTCCCACACCTAACCCACACAAAGTATTTCCAGTAGTGTGAACATGTCTGAAATGGACTACCTCCTGCTCTCTGCTATATGTGAGAAAGGATAACTGTGCAAAATAACATCCTTATTAGTCGAATCTTTATGATGGTGCGTCCAGTGGCTGTTTCTGGTGTTGCGTCTCTCCTTATTAGACCGAGATGGAAGACTGAGTCAGAAGTTCGCAGTGAGTTTAATTTTGTGGCCGGCTCATGTGTTTCTGTGCTCGTCTTCCTGTGTGGGAGGCTGGGTTCAATGACTCCCTTCAACATTTGCAGGTCAGCTCTATAGATTGACAGACACAAATATGATTTTGTTCTGAAGTCACTGAAATATCTGTTGATTCAACATTAGACAAGAAGAATATGTTAGTTACTGTAACCATACTGACCGAGTGGTTCTGATGACTTTTGTGTAGACGCAGATATTACGTTTTGACTTTAAAATCGGATTAAGTTTTAAATTTAGACATTACTGATAGATAACTGTTGGCCGTCCTACTTTTAAGTCTTTCAAGTAACTTGTACATCTTGGCAGCGATCACTTAAATGTCAGTATATTCTTTTTTTCACTATACTCTATCATATAAAATCCTTTTACAGCATTCTTATCAATCCAAAGCTCTAGCTTATTTGAGTTTTTGTAATACTAGTCTGTGTTCTTTTAAACAAGTTTTTATTGATCCTGTGACTTTCATAACCAAGATAGGAAATCCAAAAATCAGAGTCTTAGACATGTAAGAATATCCATGAATGCTGGGTGATGTTTGGTGCTTCAGAATTCAAATCAAGTTCACAGCAGCTAAGCTGCCTCTCTATGCAATCGAGCCATCACCCAAACAGCGGGGGTATTGAGCCGACATTCACTCTAATTATAAATCAACCTCCTGCTTAGTCTCCTCAGATTGCTCACACTGTTCTCTCTCTGACACTCTTTTTTTCTGTCTCTCTCCTTCTCTCTCTTGCACTCTGTCTCTCTCTCTCTCGCCCACGTCTATCCGCAGCCAAATACTGGTTCATCCGAGGTAAATCTGATGAACAATCCGGTGCAGTTCAGTAGATGCAGTTCAGACGAGGAGTCGGAAAAGTTCTTTCAAGCAGACAGGTGTTCTGTCCAGAGATGCTTTAACATTTTAATTACAGCTGATTATATGAATGTCACTGACAAAGACATTCATATATCATATGTGTATATAACTGACATGTAAAACTTTGCTATCTTTACATGTCATCTCAGTGGTAGCTCTGCAACTGTAATTCTCATGCTTTCATTGCCACACCTGCACACAGAGCTGGAGATGTACCCTGTCAATATTAGTAAATTGATCACATACCAAACCTCCCATTAAGGGGGGTGGGGGGGTAACACATTGTAAAATTTGACCTTAGGATGGCGCCAGAAGAGAGGACATCTCAGATTTGACTCATTCCACACATACCTGCCTGACTGCCATGAGTCTGTATCAAACGCCATAACAGCAGTTGCTGTTATAATTATCTCTAGACAAAGTTATCTGTTCAAACAGTCTGATATGGCTGATATTCCCATCCTTAAATCTGTGCCACTTTCCAAAATGCGCATGATCCCGGATGCTCTCAACATTAATGCACGTTTAAGAGTTCCGGCTTTGTTAGGAATTATTTGTCATCCTTACCCACTGAATCAATTTTATTGCATCTCCTGCTGTTGTGAAAGCAATAATAGGGCACTATGTCATGTTGTTAAGGGATTCCCGGGATGCCTAGTCCACTGACCTGATCTTTAACCAGGTCACAGTCCTCCTGACCTCAGTGATTTGTTCTGTCATGCCTGGTGCCAAAGTCTGATAAAATCTGCATCTCACATTAATCCTTGACTGCAGCAAACATCAGCTTTGCAATGTGGGACAAGGTTCACATTTTTAAGAGCGCAATGAACACAGACCCTAAAAGCATCTGATGATTCATTTTTGGTCACGAAATGAGTTTTTTTTTTTTCATTTAAATGTGAGTATACTTCTTACAATAACGAAGCCCAAGAAAATCTCAACCTTTTTAAGGCAAACAAAATCAAGAAGAATGGTGATGAGAGTCCTCCCAGTTATCAATGACATCTAGTGGATAGAAAAGTCACATGAGCCAACGATACTATACAGCAGTTAAACCCGTCTGTAACCCGAGATGCCCCTCAAAACTGGAGCTCAAGTAAACAAGCTTGACTAAACAATTAAATGAAAACCAATGAACCAATACCAAACCAACCACACTTACTGGTGTTATTCCCTGCTCATTTTGGGGAAATGCGTTGATTGTATGTCAACAAATCCGGGAGGAAATAATTGACTTGCATATCTGTTTTGCCATAACTGTCCCTTTTGCCTCTCCAGTTGTCTAAACCACACCCTGAGGTGAAATGAGTCCAAAGGAGTGTGGGGGGCCCTGCATTGTGGTGGCTGAGCTTAGGAAGGATTTAAACACTACTACTTAGCGACTCTTAACCCCACTGACCCTTTCGGAGTAATACAAATCCTGTTGTGCTAGAGAATTACATTAAGCCCTTGCTTTGAACCCAGGCTTCAGCAAGCACATGGACTGGAACATTTATACTAGAGTTTTTAGCTCTTAGCATAACTTGGTAGGTTAGCTATGAGTTTTGTATTCTGATGTGATTAGTGAACACTGACGCAGATGCTGCTGTGTTAGACTGGAATGAATTGGTGGAGATGGACCACACAGACTTTTGTTTCTTTGAGGTTTTGACGATGGTAATTTTTTATGTTTATTACCGGCAACTTATCACCGAAAACGTAATATTAAAATACAGGCGCGCATCAGTGGCTGACTGAAAGTTATCTGATTGTCTGCCATTCTGTTTACAACTGCATTTCTCCCTTTTACACACAATCTAAACAGTGCAGCTCAACATCATGAAGTCATCCTATAAATTTCCTGATCTGACCTCCTTCAGTTGAAACAAAGTGAAGCCTGTGCAACAGGTGCTGGGAGTGTTTTTTTTTGTTTGTTTGTTTGCGTGTTTGTTTGTTTTCCTTATTTTTCTTTTCTTTTCTCACCTCAGAAATGATCTGGCACTCATTTGGTGACCAGGCTGAAACTTTCATCCTCCAGCAACTGATAGGTGAAGTGGTAGGGGCTTTAACAATAACATGAAAGCAACTGAATTGCAACAAATAGTGCGCACATAGTTTAGAATTTCCAATTAGATGTATGTTTTCATTCATTAAGCAGGCCTGGCTGACTTGCCAACAGACATGGCATTCCCCGGATGGTTATGAATAATATGTTCATAATGTCTTAATGTACTTTTGCTTGTAGTGAACCTCCACGTATGTTATAAACTTGACTCTGGCCTCTAAAAAGTGCCACTAAAAAAAAAAAAAAAAATTCAATTCATTTGGCTCCCACCCCCACGTTCCCGTGCACCTCTGTACTGTTTTCAGTGGCTGGTATTTTTTGGAAGTCCCATCATCTCCCCTCATGCTTGCTGGATCTCCTCCAATCTGTCAAAACAGCAAACTTTAATTTTAATTTTGGGGATGGGAAGAAATCACAGACAGTCAATTCGGGCAAACAGAGCAGATGGTGACCGAAAATTGCTTTCACTGTGCACGATAGCATGTTCTGGTCATTCTGCTATAGATTGTCCCTTGGGTGCCTGGGGACATTACTTTACAAAATTACAAAATTCTACACTGGCAGTCTCACCATGGAGGACAAATTCAGGTTGCACATGGTGAATATTGAAAAATGCTGAGCATCTCTCTCTGCTGATGGGATGCACAGCCTTTGGATTTGGAAACTGCTGAAAACTGATGGATTGTAGCTGGAAACCCAGCTATCATTCATGATATTCACCCAAATTTGAGTGAGTTTAGAGAGAAGCTAATATTTGAAGTTAATGCTCTCTCCAGACGTTTGAGATCCATCCACCCACACTGGAAGCTACATAACAGAGAAGATGTGACCTTGAGGGGGAGATCAGCCAGAATTAAATAAGGTAGGTTTTCTTTTAGTCCAGTCCCCATATTATTTATTGACACCTTGCATATCAGGGGTCATCGGCTACATTTGTCCAAGGGACAGAATTTTTCTCGGCAGACAGTGTGAGGCCAGTAAAATAAAATTGAATAAAATTGTATCCTAAGTAATATATTATCATTTGATATATCAAGTTTCCTTTTAAATTTATACAATTTTTAATGATGTGATGTGCAAGTCTTGCACTTACATGTTCTTCTCTGTTATGTTGACGGTTGTTATGGAGACACTGCAATTGTGTGCAGTTGTTCTCATTAAAGAAATAATGAACACAGGAATTTTTAAAAATTTATTTAGAAACATGGGGTGTGGGGGGGCTCTCACACATGTGGGTACACGCAAAGCCACCTACCTGTCCGGTTCCCCCGGGAATTATGTTCGGTAGCCAGTAAAGATTCTTCCGCAGGTTCACCAGCGGAAATTTTTGTACGACTTTTACTTCCTTTGGTTTGACAGGTTTGATCACTGAATATTTTTTTTTACACAAAACCAGGCTAGACTCAGCAGTGTTTACAATCTGATCGCCACCAACAAAAGCCAGCTTCTCAGTGCGGCACTTGAAGTCACATGGTCTGATCTTGCCTTTTGATTGATTCTAGGGAAAGGAAGGCAAGGGATGGGAATTGATAAGGATTTAGCGATTCCGATTCCATTATCGATATCTTATCGATTTGATTCCTTATCGATTCTCTTATCGATTCTCTTATCGATTCTCATTGGGTTATTGAATAAAATATACCACAAATGGGTTGGTTTGCGTCAACTCTTTTTAATGTAAAGTAGAACAAAATTAAAACTGGTATGAAAAAAATAAGAATTCCTCTTTCAAAATTAATACTATTAATATTTTAACATTTTAACAAAAAATACAAATGCAAGGTGTGTGAGCAGCAGCCTCTGAGCCAGCCAGACTCTGGCAGTCCTCATCAACTAAATGTTACAGGAGATGGAGATTATTCATAAAGTATAGTGAAAGCAGTACAGCAAAATAGGCCTGCAACTATCGATTATCCATTTGATTAATCAAGTGATCTGATTAGAAAAACTTTTTTCATATTAACGATTCATCTGCATATTTTAACTTCCATACTGCAGTTTGTTTGCTGTGTGAGATAAACAGCGGTGGATGGAGCAGCTACAAAGTTCTCTTTTCCTCACTTTGGCACTTACTGATCACTAGTTGATGAAGGACCTCCAGCTGTTTCAAAGTAAAGGTTTGAACGGAGGTTACAGGTAAAAGTGCTGCTGTTTTGGAAGCTAGAAAAACGTTTCCTTTCACTCCATCGGAGCTCACCGTCTTGGTAACGGCTCCGTACACAGACTGGACATAAAACAGCTGCTGCTGTTGTTGAAACACTGTGAACATAATTTTGTAATGCTTTTCATCTTGACGCTTCTGTCTTGACGTTGTTGGATATATAAGGTACGTTTGTGATGTAATCACGCAAATGCGTCCTCACGTCAGTGGAATCGATAAGCGGATTCGTTAAGCAAGCTGACTAACGATTCCAAGGAATTGAATTGAATTCTGTCACGTCCCATCCCTAATGGAGGCATTTACGGGCACTGGGAAGGCTTTTCATAATTCAGACTAGTCAGAGACGGGAATTTAACTGGTTATGATGCGACATGATTGATTGGTGTATAGCACCTGTGGCAGTACTACTGCATGCGAGGGACAGATGGAAAGCACTGGCGGGCCGGATGTGGCCCACGGGCCCCCAGTTGACGTTCCCTGTTGTATATGATAAGCGTGGATTGAGTCTGACAATCAAGTAAACACTTCGCTATTATGATCTTTCTTTTTTTAGAGCAAGCAATTGAAAAATTATCAAATCAAGCCAAGAATCTCTTTTATCACCTGGAACTGCTTTTAAAAATGAAACATGAATATAGCTGAATTCAAAAAATATGTAATTTCGGTAATTTGTGGTAAAGAAAACTAAAACTGGGTTGAAATAATTTTCACTTTGGTGCAGACTTGGCTCTTAAACAAGTTACACCAGAACAATTGTTATTTCAGCTGAACTGAGTCACTGCATTGTTAACCACTTCCAGTAACAGCATCTTGTGCCGTGTCTCTACTGGAAATGTATGACTTCTCCTGCGATGTAAGTTGAGACAAATCAGATGCAACAGCACATCACAAAAGCATGCTCGTTTTTGACGAAAGCTTTATCCCAGACGGTAACAACAATTAGTCATCCTTCACATTTAAAAGAAATGAAAGAGCCTTATGTTGCACAAGTAAACTCTAAAAAATGAATGAAAGAAGTCCATCCAGGTTTTGTGACCAAAAATAACTGCTGAGACTAAATATCTAGAGTTATTTACTTGTTCTTTCTGTCTTTTACAGCAATTAATTTTTACAAGAAAGCTATGATTTCGCACAAGTAATTGTAGCTGTGCGCATTGGCCGTCTCGTTGTTTTTTAAACTCGCTCCACAAATGCAAACCTGAACATTTTGGCTAATGTGAAAATCAACCATGGTCTCTCATTCACTCTGGCTCTTCAAGGGCGAGCTGTTGGGCTGACATTCAAAAGTTCTTTTTTTCTGGCAAGGGAAAGCTGTTTTAGGTTAACAGCCCCCCAGATTCTTGGAAAGCTTCATATTGTAGGCTATAGAAAGAGGGCCTCACTGCATAGTTTATGGAAACCTCAGGGAATAGTTCACAGTAAATGCAAGAGAAACAACAGAGTGCATAGGCCAGGACACAGAATTGCAATTTTCTCTGTCAATTTGTATCAACCTCCAACATTTAGGATGTCATTAATGAAAAAGTTTAGTGCTGTTTGATCATCGTCTGATAAACACACAAAAAAACTGAGACACTAATCTGTGGGAAGAGAGCAAGGTCTAACATAAGCAAGTTAACAAATATGCTGGCTCTCACACATGCCGAGCACGTACCCTCCACATACGCTCTGCTTCTCATTATGCTCACTTACATGCTTCTCATTATGTTCAGGCCATCCTTTCCCTAGGCCTATAGCTTTTTAGCCATTTATGTGTCAACTGAATTACCACGGAGAAGCGTTTCTGTCTCAGATGAATGTCTACTCCTTCTTCAGCCTGTTCTGATGCGCAACTCAACATGTGATCTTTCTCTGATCCTCAATTAGCCCTAAATGTCCATCTATGCTGTCTATATATTCACTGTAAATTGTTAATACATTAAAGGATAAAATGGCCAAAAATTCAGGCTCCAGATTAAATACAGTAGCTGGCTTGTGTATTATCACATAAATAGAGCAAGATCTGCCTCTTTTTCGTGATAGAATTCATTTTACATGGTTGGAGTTCACTCCTTTCTCCTGTCTGCTGCCTCCAAAAAAACCCCAAAAACTGTGGCTAATCTCAAGGCAGCGAGTGTGTGAGCCTGTCCTCATCTGAACTTTGGGTGGATAAAACTGCAAATACACAGCTGAGTCCTGCCGCTGCGTAGCCTCTCTCTCACTCTCTCCCCCTTTCTTTCGCTCTCTCTGCTCAGCATTAACTTGCTTTGCTCCATTGCCACCCGCCTGCTCTCAGCATGTCAACAAGTTAGATCTGGGATGTGACTGTGTCAAGTTGGACTCATGTCAGGTCTAAATATATAAGAAGAATGCTATTTGGAATTCAAAGGAAGGTGACACAGAAACGCTAAAAGCGTTAATCAGGAGATAAACACATGTATGCAGATGCAGTTGCACACACAGAGAAACAAACACTGATGCACGCCCATGCATGAGTAACATTTAAAGCTATCAGGTTATCTAACTCCTAATGAAAAGTGCAGCGATGACATGGATGTGAAAATGGGGCTTTATTTCTGTGGCAACTGAAAGAGGACGAAAACCAAAAATACTGCCCAGTGTAAAATCTTAGTGCCTGCGTAGCTCCAGCTATATTATATCTTCACACTCCTGCTGAATTAGGTCCACAACAAGAAGTACTCGTGATCCACCAATGATTTTTTTTTTTTTTTTTTTTTTTTTTTTTTACACCACTTTTTTTACCCCCT
>VUQJ01046010.1:0-15533 GCA_015108635.1 Andinoacara biseriatus
TACAGCAGGTCAGGCTTACACACACAGGACATGCTGCCACTCATGTCTTGTGGACTCACGCACAAAAGAAAAAAAAAAGCTCTTTCTTGTGGAGCACCGACAGTGCCAGACACCTGGTTCACTTGCGCATGCGACTGGATGTGTGTACTTTGTTTCCATCTGCCCCAATGTGTTCTCCTTTATTAATAATAACCCAAAAGATTTAAGCAATGAAAATGATGAAGAATCCCTAAGATTTACAGCTAACGTACAAATTGACATGCGTGAGTCCAGATGGATGCGCTGCGGACTAACGTTTCTAACATCCAAATATTTGCATAGACCTAATTCTTTCTGTCAGACAAAGGGCCTAATGGAGTTCATGTGTGCATTTTAAATCAGACTGGCTTCCTTTTAGGAAGCTAATGCTGGCTTGTATTGACATGTTGTAATAGTGTTCATTTCATAACAGTGACAAACATGGACAAACGCTGTTGTTACCTGGCTGTCACCAGTAAAAGCAGGTTAGAGACACGATGCCGCTCCTCAGGGAACTCGACTGGCACGCGGAGCTGGTCGGCAAAGAACGTCATAGCAGAGGATATGCATCTAGCAGAATTACAAAAGTACAATTTCTGTGTATTACACACTTCTAACTGTGAATTAGCTCCATGGGGGAAAAAAATTGAAACATGAAGTTATAAAATAGAAACTGAAAAACTGAAAAAAGTGCAAAAAGTGTAAGAGGCTAAAAAGGCAGCTGTTTGAACACCGCATGGGGTCTGCGTGCGCATGGGCCTGAATACCTCAATATTAGTTATTTAACCATTCAAAAAATGATTCTATTGAGATTTATAACTAAACTAAAGTATGCATTTGATCTTACCTTTTAGCAGATATCTTTGTATAACAACCAGGTCAAAATTATGCATCAGTCCATGATGGTGCTACTTGATCTAATTAATTTCAGAATCTGACAGTTTCAGACATTTGATCTTACATTATATTTCTTCTCACTAAATCCAAATAGTTTGGAAATGTGTGCACACCAGTGCGTCTCCTCGCAGGGCACTGTTTCACAGAAATGTTCTGTTTGCTCCTGCTAAGATCATAAAAAGCATTTACAGGCTGATTAAAAAGAAAAACCTCCTCCTACCGTATCTCTGCCCATAGCAGCCTGCACCTGCAGCACTAGCACTAACTGCCATCCAGCCCTCCAAAAGTCATGCTGACCTGGCTAATGCACTCTAAAGAAAGGACGGAAAGCTGTTTTCAGCATTGTGTGTAAATCTAAATTACAATTTGTCAGAGGTGAATGCATGCAATATTCGAGATGCCTAAGTAACCATGATTTACTTTTTGGTGTTCTTTTGCACTTGTGGATAAAATCGAGAGTGAATTCCGGCTGAGGTTGGGTTTAGTGAATAGTCAGCGTTTTTATTGCTTGCAGGAAAACTGCATGTGGGGATAAAAGGACACAGTGTGGAAAAGTATTAGACACTACCTATTGAGTGATATTTTTTCTTAATTTTCCTGAGCCATTCTGCCTTACAAACCTGGGGATATGCAGGGAAGATATTGTGGCTCTTTTTTTTATTTTTTTTTTATTTGGCTTCATTTATATTACTGAAATATTCTCCTAAGGGACTTACTGAAGGCAGCAGGGAGTACAGAGGAAAAATGAAAAATTCTAACTTCTGAGTTATGAGATTTTGTCATTCTAGCGAAATAAATAAAGAATGGTGTCCTCCTGGGTTCGGTACGGGGAAGAAGACTAACAAGGTTCAAGGTCACATTGCTTTTACCTCTCATATCTGCTTTTTTAAAAAGAAAATAATCAACAAATATCTTAACAGTGTAATTTCTTCTTTATGACTTGCAGTGCAAATATAAGATATTCATCTCTTGAGCAACATGTTTTATAGCATCAATATGTTTCTGGTACATGTGCTTAGGGGATGACAAAAATGCATGTGCTGCAGCTCGTTTCTCTCTGGTTAACACTCGTGCTCTGTATTAATGAATGTCCTCCTGCTAGTTTTATTTTGCTTTGTGAGTCTATGATTTTAATATGTACCAATCTCAAGTGTGCTTTGTTGTCCTGTCAGAGATTCTTTGCTTAATTGTTTTGATTAAAACACGTCCGACTGACTGTACAGATTTGCAGCGGCCTGTATCATTTAAAGTCCTCAGAGTGACGGGCTCCCCTAGCGTATTTCATTCAGTATATCTAAAAATAAAGCAAAATATAAAGAATAATTCAGATAAAAATAGCAACCATAACGTCAACCATACATTACAGAATAATTCTCCTCTGCTGTGATTCTACCTGCGCGTGCTACAGTTTATTGCGAGATACATGTACTGCATGTTCTGGCTTACTGTAAGACTTCTTTATGCTGCACCTGAAAGTTAGAGTGAAAAAATATGTTTTTCTTGGATGTTTGTGGCTCATTATAGTTAAGCCTGGGGACAGTAATCTATGAGATTACAAATAAGTGGGCTCTGCTGCTGGAAGGCAGGATCTGTGCATTTTTGCGTGGGGAGAGGGAATTTGGCAGGCTGCTGTCAAGCCAGTGGATCAAAGTCCTTTTCCCACTGCAGTGGCTCATCACAACAACAGAGAACGAGAGAGTGAGCGAGGGAGGGAGGAAGAGGGAGGGAGGAAGAGAGACAGAGATAAAGGGAGACAGAGATCTTGGAGGAAGACAGCTTACGCCACTCATGGTTGGCTTACTGTGCACACTTGCTTCACATTTGAGATCCAAAGCCCATACTGAGCGTAGCTCAATAAAGCACTCAAGTCAGCAGGGGACACTAGATGTGCTGTCAGTGTCAGTACATCCAAATGGATTGTGGCAGTGACACATGAGCATGTACAGAAGCAATCTCTCCATGCAAAATGTGAAAAAAAGGATGTCAGCGTTTGAAAAACTGTACCAAACTTTTAAGATTTATGCCTGCAGAGAAAATTATAGCGGATCATATTACTGTAAACACGCTGTATTGCGAACTGAAACATTAGTTAATGGTTGAATGTGTTTTTAACGCCAGAGCACGGGTAAAAACATTTTTGAAAAACTTTTGAAGCTTTCATTAAAAATGAAACTTTACCTGCTGCCTTGTATTGCACATCTGATTGCTCACATCTTTTATCAAAGCAAGTGCACATGTAATCCATATATCCTCCACATCACTGCAGCATCCACTGTGCAACCTTTTTCCTTCTTGCACCAAAGAGTGCACAAAAGCATAAAATCGCTCTTTGGCTGGAGGCAGTTCCATGTGAGTTGATATCTGTGGACATTAGAATAATGTCACAGCAAGGGAAGGAAAACAGATTTATGAAGACAGAAAAGTGCTTCAATTAAACCAGGTTTGGGATTACTTTACCACTACAAAGATGGCCTTGAGCAAGCTTCCTGTCCCAAATTGTTTTGATGGAGCTGCACAGTGGTCAACCGCAATATCAGAAAATTGCAGTCTGATTCTGTTTGCTTGGGCCATGACTCCTTGCTGGAAAGGAAAGAGGTATCCTCCATCAAAATGTCTAACACAGATGTACTAATACAACAAAAAAAATAATCCTCTCAATGCAGCAGTTTATACATATTTAAATACTCCTCACATACCTACACTATGTTTAGATGTTCAGTTGGTAAGTTAAGCAGCATCTACAGTCCCTGTCACAGTTTGGGAGACATGTCTTTCTCTCTCTCTGCATTCATTATTAATCAGAAAACGTTCTTTTCAGGTTTCATGATCGCTTTGATAATCAAGGTTGCTGATAGGAGAGCGCACATTCAAAATTGATAGTTTGAGCATGGACTACTCAAGGGACAAAAGTGTTAATTAATTAAGCAGTAAGGTGAACAGAAAGTGCTCGGGCTGTGCCCAGAATTGTATAACCCCCCTGAGACTTTATTACAGACGCATTCAATTGCATCAGTCAAAAGGCATTGCTGTCACACACCAACAAACAATGTTCAGCTGTTTCTTTTTTCCTTATTTTTTTTTTTTGTTTTGTTTAGTGATGCTAAAGCTCAACAACTGAGACAAAAAAGAAAAAATCTGATGTGTCAGCAGAGTGCGTTCATTTTCTTTTTAGGGTGTTTTCACGCCTACAGTTAGTTTACACACTGGCTCAGCGGATGAATTTGTAAACTTGTAGCTTTTTCCTGCAGTTTGGTTTCTTTTCTCACACAGAGAAAACTCACAACAAACCACATAAAATGTTAACTCCACTTATTGGCCTGATGTTTCTGCAGTGGGAGCAACATTTACTCCCAACATCTGTATTTATTTTTACAGTTTATGTTCTCTGCTCATCTGTGGCGCTCTCCATACCCCAGGAAAAGCTTACCTGGTTACGGCTGGCTGCCTTTAGCTCACCCTCACCCTCGTGTCGGAGCGAGCTTGGATCACGTTCTCCCTACAACCAAACTGCTCTGGAGTTCTGAAACCACCTCTTCCAAAAGGGTCTCTGTGCAGTTTTGGTCCGCACTCAAGTGAGATTACCCTATTTACATCGACGCAAGCCAACTGCACCAAGAGGGAAAACTAATCAGTTTAATTTATATGGATTAAACTGTTAAAACACCTTTAAATCTGGTTGGTAGTAGCTAGGACTGTCCCAGTGCTGTGCAGCTTCAAAATGTAGAGTTCAAAACCAGCGGGAGACGTCATGGTGGCTATATTTAAAAAACAAACAAAAAAAGATATTTATGTTTGCAAGTAGAAACAATAAACAAAATACATTTGAGAGTTGCAGCATGTTAGAGACACGCAAAGCCGCACGCCTGCTGTAGATTGTTGTGCCAGGACTATGAAAATAAGCAAAGTCTAGTGGCCATTAGGGCTGGGCCAGAACATATTGTTCATAATAAAAGCTGTATGTAATTTTGCATAGAACGGTTGCCTCACAGCAAGAAAGTCTGGGTTTGAATCCACCTTCTCTGTGTGGAGTTTGCATGTTCACGCCGTGTCTGCGTGGGTGTTCTCTGGTTTCCTCCCACAGTCCAAAGACATGCATTTCGTGGGGTTAGCTTAATTGGTGATTCTAAATTGTCCATAGGTGTGAATGTGACTGTGAATGATTGTCTGTCTCTCTGTGTTGGTCCTGGCGCCCTGTACAGGCTGGCGACCTGTGCAGGGCGTACCCTGCCTCTCGCCACATGCCTAGCCACAGCATGCAACAATGAGACAAGCCTGAGCTGCAGCCTTTTAGTACCTAAAAGAGAGCAACTTCCAGCAAGACAACTGTTTGTACTGAAGGTTTAAACAACAAACTTGTTTGACCACTTGAGGCAAAAACACCATCAAGTTAAACCAGGCTGCAACAGTGGAAACACTAACAGCTGGTGATGTGCGACCCAAATGTAAAGAAATGACTCCACGGAGTACTGCTGGAACACTTGCTAGCTGAATTTCATATGACAGGAACAGCAAATGGTGGATGGAAATTACTAATGCGGTTACGCGGTGGAAAAGCAGGGCTTTAGGCAGCAAAAACTAAAGTGTTAAGCAGTTATTTTATACTTTTAGTTAAACCCAAGTAAAGCAAGGGTGATGATCTCTGCTGTGAGTTACAGACATGTCAGGTGCCCAAGGTAAAATAGCAGGTCTTACATATTTCCTGAAAAAGAAATATAAATATCTAAATCCTAAAGATAAAAATGGAAAATCAGAAATGTTGAATATTTGATTGTAGCCTCACCAGTAAACTTACTTTGTAGCCTTAATAAAGTGTCCAGAAAGAGCAGGTTGGAGAGGAATAAACATGCAACAGTGTGAAAGCTTTAAGAAAACCAATCATCTTCTAGCCCATAGCTTCAGTGGTTTCTCTCTTTTTTTGTTTTTCAACCAAAAACAGGAGTCTTTATTAAATGGTTAATTAGGTTTAGCTTGCTGCAGTGTTTTGGTATTACCTTTAAACAATCAGCACCTTCCTGCTGTGCATTTTGGGCAATGAAATTCAATGCAGTACAATCCAGTACAACCCAAAGCACCAAAAACATATTTGACACTTAGAAATGTGGAACCTTTTTGCCTGACTAGGGATAAAAACGGTGCAAACACATGAAGAGAAAACACAGTGAATGAAAGCATACATGTTGAACCAGTTTTGAAAAAGTAAGCTGGCAAACTGGCTGCGTCTTGTAATGTGCTACTCCATGTCCTTAACGCCTCTTCCCTCATACATACTGTTCTGGCATCAAGGTGTAAATTACATTCAGTAAATGGATCACGGCTTCAGAAGGAAAATCTTGCAGTGGGCGTTTAGCCTCTGAGGCTACAGTTGGAGTTACAATTGACAATGACGATGTAGCAAGGACAGCAGGGGTAAACTTTAAAAAAAAAAAAAAAAACCAGCAAGAGGTCACAACACACGGAGCCTACACAACGACTGAAAACCAAGTTGATGTATTTCATGAACAGTGGGAGAGCGCTCGTGGGCGCAAATAGATAAAGAAAGTGACATTGCACCAAATGTGTGATCAATGTAATAGAAGCCAATTTCATGGGTGGCAAGAATTACATGGCAAAGAATGCTGCGCATAGTAACTTTTTTTTCCAATAAAAGTTGGAAAAAAAAAAAGAGAAAAAGTTGTGAAGATTGGCCAGAGCAGCATTCTGTACTTAGTCTAGATTAATACCAACAAATACACAAATTTAAGGGTCTACAAGCTAAAGTGCAACGAGTCTAAGGCAGCCTGCCGTCGTGACGCAGGGAGAATAACGAGTACACTTAAACCTGGAATCAAAAAGGAATGAGATGCGGGTGTGCAACCCATGGATATTGTGCTATTCTATGATGCACTGAATATATTTAGCTTTAAAAACAGATTAGGGGTTGGACTGAAGCTAACATGTCATCAGTAGAAGACTAGTTTATGCTGCACCATGTAGGTGCCTTTATTTATTTATTTATTTTAGTTTACACTTGAAAAACAGTCCTTGTGGTGCATGTTTGTCTGGAGGGTTTTTTTGCCTTACTTTGAATATGCTATAGCTTCACAGCTCAAAAGCTTTCATTTTCATATGTCAGATTGTTAGAGGGGGTCACTGATGCCTTAGACCTTGTGCACAACAGAGATGAAGACCATTTTCATAACAAACTGTACGCAGTAATAAGGGAGAGGCTGTTTGATGCAGCAGCAGTTTCAGAAGATGTGGGCTGAAATTTTTTAGAAATTACGGGTAATGGCTTCAGCAGCGGAGGACCCAAACACAGGACACAGGAGACCAATCAGACAGCCAGTCAGTGGTCACTCAGCCAGCAGACAATCCAGGAAAAGGGGCAGACAAAAGGCAAAGTCTATAAACAGGTGCAAGGTCATTCATGAAGAGAGCTAACAAGAAACACAAGGAAACTTGCAAAAATGCATGAGGAAAATCCAAACTAGAAACATAAGAATAAATTGGGAATGCGCTAGAAAATGGCTTTAATACTTGACTGTAGAGAAAGGAACAAGAAAAATTGACAATAAACATAAAAAAAAAAAAAAATCCAGAACTGGGGCATTATGTTCGCTGGCAGAATTGTAAGTCAAATAGAAATTTAAATATGCAGTGTTCCTCACATAAACATGGCTGAGGGCACCTTGCAACATCTGTACAAATTATTAGGCAGTTAAGATGGAGAATACTGATAACACTGCCAGGATTTAAATGTCTAGAAACTTCACTGTTCCATTTTTTTTTTGTTTACAGCTTGCCACTGACGTCTTCTTCTGCATCTGTAAGCATAATGAAATAGGGGCTGTACTGAAGCAGCATTCACAGTCACCAACGAACCCCTCAAAAGATCGTTTTGTTGAAGAGAATGAACAGAAAAAAAAAAATATAATATCGCTTTCTTGTTAAAATGTTCGGGGTGAGGCAAAAACACGTCAGTGCTGCTGCTGCTCCTCGACTTGTTTGTAGTGAATGATAAAAGATCAATGGAGCGAATGCATGTGTTTCAATAATAAAGGCTAGCAGGTACCGCTGCTCTTCTGCATCTTATCTCTGCTCATGAAGCAGCATAACATTTCCTTTTGTCCTCCATAAGAAAACAAATGGAATCTCATAAAACACGAGAAAACTCATAACCCAGAGAAAAAAAAAAATTAGACAGATTGCATCCTCTTTGCGGACTAAAACATCTTCACTCTCCAAAAATCTTGGTCATCTTGACAAGTCAAGTGAGCGTTTACGCTGAACAACAACCAAATTAAATACGTTATTCAACATGTAGCAAGACGAAAACTGGGCCCAAACATCTTCCAGAGGAGCCAGTCATTGGAAGTATTCTGGTTATTCAGAGGACTCTGGTGATGTACTGCACCTGCAACACCTGTTTGTCAGGTACCTCTGTGACTACTACATAAACATGAATTTACACATCAAGGAAGACAAAAACAAAGAAACTATTTGAAACATGCAGCACAGTTTTGTTAGTAAGTTGATCCTGTAAGTATCCTGGCATTAATAAAGCTTCACAGATTTATGTCTACAGTGTTTGTATAGAAAATGGAAATAGCACCTAATCAAAGTGTGGGTCTCTGACAATGAAATTGTTCCAATGTAAATGGTTGCCTGTGTGAGCTTACAAAGCGTAGCCATCCCAGTAAAGATAAGAAAGATGTTGCAGAAGACTAACTTGTCAAAGTGCTGCCTTCACCGAATTGATTTACACACATTTCTCGAATCGAAGTGTTGTAAGAAAATAATAACTTGCGAGATATCAAAGCACTGACATGATCAAGATAGGAAGCGACTGACCACAACAAAAGCTAAATAAGGTAGGAATACAGAGCAAAAGAAATTGGGTAAGGGCAAGATCCAGAAATATTACTTCTATCTCCCCTCCTTCTGCATTTGTGAAGACTGTACATCATTAGTATTGTTGTGTTTGCGTGGTATATATTACTACACTATGCAAACTGAATACGTATTTGATATTTATTCAGGCCAAATACTAACAAATGAGTATCATGATTGAAACTAATCTTCTCCATCTATTTTGCTGCATTTGTTGCATTTCTATACCCACTAGGGAAGAATGCGTTAATGAGCAGATGGGTGGGATGGCTGGGTGTGGGTTGTGCCAGCCCAGGTGCTGGCACAACAGAATATGTGCATGTCAACGTGTTGCTTGACTCGAACTGGCCTCTGACTATTGTGACGTCTCAGGTCTTCTGGACAACCAGCAAAGTCTGCATAAAAGAGTTTGTCACATCTAATGATGCCGGTCTATGTTTATTGGGATATTTCTGCTGACTGTAGGAACGCAGACTTTGACAGAGGTTGTCGGAGTAACCGCTGGACAGTTTACATCCTAATGTAACAGAGAGGGAGAGAGGGCAGAGTCTCGGGGATATTTAAGAAGTCAAAAACAAACAAACAAACAAAAGAAAACCCTGCACATAATCTATAACAGGTGCATGAGAGCAAATTGTACAATTATAGACCTGCCAGGGGGTTTATCCTGCTTAAAAACTCATGCTCAAATGAAGTGCATCTTCATACAGCTATTTTTGTTATATGCTCTTTGGAATGGAAATGACTCATGATATAAGAAATATGTCTGGATGGACTTCGGGCTGTCAGTGTTCTCCCACCACATTTTGCTGTGGTAGCTGCAGGTCTTGTGGTTGCTCTGCACTTATTGATTTTGTTTCTGTATGTGGTGGTTCTCAGACCCTTCTGTTGTAAAGTTGTTCCAAAAGGTCATACCCCCTTCAAGACATATAGAATCTTGACACATCACCCAGTCAGAAAACAAGCCATTTAACTTTCAATAAGGCTGGAAAGTTTCAGACTTTTCACTCAAGCCTCTTTTTCTTTTTCTTTTACCAGACGTGCACAGATTTTACATTGTTTTGATGCGTATTTATCTGCACTGTTTATTTGCGCTGTTTGTTATGGCACCGACAGTCCCTCCAGCGACCTCGTCACTCTATTAATTGCTTGGGTGTTTATGTACAGTGTGTTGCCCGCACTGACTCATCACTCTTTCTCAGGCTTTATAGGTCATAAGGAATTACATCAGGAGAAATGAGCCGTGCATTTCTGTGCCATCTGCGGCACCAAATGACAAAATTTTGGAGGGGTGATGATGGTGCAAAGAGGCTTTATTTGATGCATGTGAGACTCCAGAGGAAAATCAATATGCTCACTGCAACCCATGATTGACTTAATATCACATGCAAAGCAGAGAGCAAATGTCTGTGCAGTTTGTTATAGAGTTTCTGCTGAGATGATGTTGCTGCCCTGCTTTACAGTTTAGCAGATTGTCTCCTCATAGGATACTCACTCATCTATTTCCTGGTTGGGTTGGAATAATATTATCGAGGTGGGAAGCTAACAGATCATACTCCTCTGTTCTTTTATGCTCGTCAAGCTGCAACGTGTATCAAACTAAGCTCTTTATTTGGGCTCAACTCGCCTTTACCACATACCTGAAGATAATCAGACATAAATATTCTGATTTTATTGACAGTAGTTCTGTTTTTACCATATTGAATATTGTTTACTTGTAATTGATTGTATTTTCTTTTATATGTTTAGCCTGGAGAGAGGCGTTACAGTTTACATGATATGTACCTTGTGTTTATACTTACTTAACATAAAAAGAAATTATGTCACACACTTAAATTTTTGTCTTTATTCAAGCTTTTTATAGGGTAATGAAAATCCGCATTTGATTGCATTTCCACTTGGTAAAGATCTGAATGTGTATTAAAACGGTAGCATAGAAAGGAGAGGAAACGTTTGGGCAAAAGTACAGTAAAAATAAAACTTGCTGCAAGTTTATTTAAACTCTTTAGTTAGAAGAGATCGGAACCGCTGAGAGGGAAGTCCAACATGTTCAGGCCTGTCTGTGGGGGAAGCTTCCTCAGATTTCCTGTGTTTGTGGTGAAGTTTAATCACACCACAATTTCAAGTATTTCATATAAGCTCCTTTCAGTCAGGAGGAGATAACTGACAGATGATTTTGATTTACAACAAATAACAAAACAAAAAAAAAAAGCACAAACCTCCATCGAGGCAGCTCACGCTCTGCTCAGGATTTAATTTTGAATATATTCATTTTGTTTCCTTTGTTCTTTTTAAATGTACTTTAAGAATTCTGTATGCAGTAAAAATCAAATAGCATGACAGATATTTACTTTGATTACGCAAACATTATGTAGGTGATGGATAATAAGTATTGATTTGTAAATAACAGGACATGAATGACTTGAGCTATGATACATTATTATATATTATTCTACTGGATTATATTTCTAACTAACCAGGCATATTTCTTTTATTTTCTTATGATATAAAACACATTTTGTAGATATTCAGAATCCCGATATAGGCTATCATTTCCTTAATGCTGCCAGTACAAACAAAGTCAGTAAAATTTTTAAACAGAGTTTTAAAAATAAAATACAGTTTATGAAAGTTTGACCTTATTTGACCTTGAAGAAGATGTCACGTCCAAAGTAACGCGATATTTGGAATCCCCATATATCATTGCCTCTCTGCATATATGTGGTCAATACAAAGAATGGCAGTAAGAAACATAGGTTTGAATACACCGATCAAACTCATTATCTCTTCATTATAGCACCTGTTAGTGGGTGGGATATATTTGGGAGCAAGGTCAAAGGTGGCATGATATTCTAAATCTTTATATGTTACTTTCTATATGTTGACAATACACAACACACTTGTAAGAATCATAGTTTTTAAGTTAGAAGGGTTTTTTTGTCAATTTTGCACCAATAAATCATTAAGCTGACCTTGAAGACTTTGGTGGATGTAAGCCAGATTTTACCACATTGTGAACATGACCCCGCTCTGCACCCCTACAAAGTTTGATCAGAGTTCATTCAAAACTTTTTTAAGCCTTCGTGTTTGCAGGCAGAATGACACGAATGCACACGCTACCAAAATTATAACCTCCTTGGCAGAGTTAAAAAAAAAAAAAACCTGAAAAAGGTCATCTGAAATAAGAAAATTCATAAACTATGATAATAAAATGTTTTGGGTTATTTATTTTTTTCTTTAGTGAAAAATAGAGTTAATTTCAAAGAGCCGTAGTTTGTGCTGAAAGTGAATACATTTAACTCTAAATTCTACAATGAGGAGCTGTCAGTCTGCCCTTAACTGACAGCACTATGGGTATTCTGCTTTAATCGTCACTGAAATTAAAACCATGCCCAGACAAAGCAGCTTTACACCAAATATGTGCTATAATTGCTTTTTAGGGATGAAATGAATGCAACTCTTTGTAATAAAATGAATCTCCTTAGTTATGGCAGCACTTTAGAAAATATTAATGGATAATACAATCCTCCTGGGATGTTAACTCCAGGCAAGCCACAAAGTCAGAGCAGAACAGACTTGGAGTGCATTTAAAGGTAAATTTAGAGGTCATTTCCCACTCTGTAAGGCCCTCTGTGTGTAAAACGTGAGGCACAGTAGATTTTATGTTAACAGTTTATAACAACCACCATTAATAAATGCTGAATAATTTATTTAAACACCATTTAGTAGCGTTTAAAGGCATATCCGGTGGCATATCCAGTGGCAATTTTAGACCCGGGGCTCGAGGCAAACATTCACAGGGGGCCCATTCAACCAGAGTTCATCCCTGTTGTGTTATAAATAATAAAATAAATATTAACAATAATTTAAATGTAAGTGATTTTTTTATTGTTGTTGATTGAAATGAAAAAAAAAAAAAAGAATATGTTACAGAATATTTAAAGTGCAATTCACATTCAGTACAATGGAATAAAAGTGAAATTCTGAGCTTATTGTTAGGATGATCAGCATTTAGAGGGGGTCACCTTATCCTTCGCTTTTGCTGCTGGTGCCAGAAAAGATAATAAAGTGGCAACATGTTAATAACATTCAGTTAAACAAGCTTTCACATTATAGAAAGCTCAAATTCGATCTTTATATTCTTCTTGGGCACAGTGTTCACTCTGCAGTATTTACTATTTACTTTGCATTTGATAGAAACAATATAATAGTTGGAGTTGGAGTACAGAGGATTAAACTTGTGAGCTGAAGCCTGCACTGGCAGAAATGGAAAATACAATAAAATACACACACACACACCACAGTGCACATGTAGCACAATCATTCACACTGTTACAGCTTAGAACTTACAGTACATGTTCAAATTTCTCTGCACCTAAATTTCACAATTTAGCATTCATTCACATTTATTTTGGTAATAACGACGAGACCGATTCTGACTCCTGGCCACTGCGTTTGCTTTGGTCACATGACAGGCAGCAGAGATGCCGAGCAGAGTGCTCTAGTTTAGGTAACGCATGTTAAATGTCAAAGTAAACAAAAGAATAATGTGACGCTGGTGGGAGTAATGTTACAGAGTAGCAGCATTTAGTTATTTACATGATATAAAATCCCGATCTTCTCCACGCACACTTGTCCTAGCCTTCTTTGTTCTTTTCACTCCTCTTCATTTCCATTAATTGGCATCGGTCATTAGGTTTGTTTAAACAGAATCATAAATGCTACTTGAAATGGGAGTGTGTGGAGTGAGTGGAGTAAGGTGGGGCCCCTTCAGGGCGCTCGGGTTTCTCTGACTGTCATTGCAAATGCTGCACATTACCACTGTTGTAGTTTACCTCAGGGCCTCTTGCTGGACTCTGGGCGTTAGCTGGTTAAAAAAAAACAAAACAACCAAAACAAAAATGATAAACAAATTGTTTCATTTTTAAACACTAATACACATTATAAACAGTTTTAACTTCATAAAAGCTATTCAAGTAATACAGGCTTAAAAGCATCCACTGTAAGAGGAACTACTACACATGGATATGTGTACTTTTACAGGTTATTGTGTGTCTGTCTTTGTCAATAAGATCATGTCACAGTCATGCAAGTACCCATGAGTACTGACTGAGTACCCATGTAATAATACAGCACCCATTGCTCAGACTGTCACGCTATAGTTGCTGGTTAAATTATTAATTGTTAAAACAGAACACAAAATCACAGCACAAATTACTTTTCAGCCATTCAAAGCTGTGTGAGTTTAAACTTGAATACACTATCAATATGACAATCAAGAAATGAATATCAAGGGCGTTATGTTATTGGTGGCATTTATATTATTCGAGTAGACGAAGAACTCTTTTTTTTCTTTTTCCTCTGATGAAAACTTTATTTAACACTGAAGCGATGCTGAAGTGCAAATGAGACCTCTAAACACTAACCTGTGGTAGGTACAATCATTTAAACATCAGAAGAAAGGACCACGGGACCAAGGAGACGAGCTGTATCCTTTCCTTACTGCATTTGTGAGCTTTCATCTGCTTTCAGAGCACATCGTTTGCACACTACATTCCCTCGTATCACGGAGCAGGTCCCTCCACTTCCTCCTCATTACTACACTATTTGAGCATATACTCAACTTTCTAAATTTAAGCAATCATTATGTTTTATACTGCAAAAAACAGCCCATCAACCGTTTTGCGGAATATAGAATCCCCTGAGCTGTAGCTACATTTACTAATTGCTTAAGATTTAAGGCTAATGATGGGGATTTTTGCTCTGCAGCTCTGTCAGATCTATTTTCTTCACTTGCCGATGGAGTCTCTGTTTCTTGTGTTTGCACACTGCACAAAAACCAGGAGAAATACAACTTGGGGAAACTAGGCTACAAAACTGTTCACACAGCTGTTAAATGAACATGTCTACTTTCCTTCACACTTTTTTTTTATTCGTCTGTGAAACGAGAGGAGACACAAAAAAAATTATCTTCCTTGAATTTCATGACTTGGAAACTTTGCGAACATGTACCGCATTTAATTCAACAGCATGAGGTACAACTGAACTAGTCATTCCTTGAAATCTTTCCTTCTCTCTAAAGTTTGTTCTGCTCCAGAGCAACACATTGCAAGTGGATACATTCACATTTTCATCTTATCAGTAGAGCTGTAAAGACTGATAAATTAAAAACGTATGTGTATATACGCGTGTGTGTGTGTGTGTGTGTGTATATATATATATGTATGTATATATATATATATATGTATGTGTATATATATATATATATATGTATGTATATATATATATATATATATATGTATGTATATATATATATATATATGTATGTATATATGTATGTATATATATATATGTATGTATATATGTATGTATATATATATATGTATGTATATATGTATGTATATATATATATATGTATGTATATATATATGTATGTATATATATATGTATGTATATATATATGTATGTATATATATATGTATATATATATATATATATATATATATATATATATATATATATATATATATATATATATATATATATATATATATATATATATGTATATATGTATATATATATATATATGTATATATATATATATATATATATATATGTATATATATATATGTATATATATATGTATATATGTATATATATATATATATATATATATATATGTATATATATGTATATGTATTTATATATATATATATATATATATATATATATATATATATATATCTCTT